>JAUMHH010208649.1:0-12905 GCA_032359455.1 Chlamys rubida
GAGGTACGGAGCGATAAAATGTTACAGCCAACTACTCGATAGTCGATGTCAGGTACTTTGTAGATACATTACAGAGGTACGGAGCGATAAAATGTTACAGCCAACTACTCGATAGTCGATGTCAGGTACTTTGTAGATACATTACAGAGGAAACAATTGGTTGTGTTTCATGACAAATAGCGGCTTTATTCAGGTTATGTGAACTGAAGAATTAAGTACTGACATACTGCTCTTAATGATCTGAACTTAATAGGCTGAACTATTTAAACTTCTCAGGGAAAACATACGACCCTAATTAGAACGTACTCGTATATCAGAGAAAAAAAATGTTTCCAGCTTACCAATTGAGCTACTTTTAAACAACAAATAAACTTTTAATGATTCCAAACAACTGGCTACCTGAATAACACAGTTGTAGGGAACCAATCGGGAATAGATTATGGAAAACGTTCTATTTTTTCATTTACTATTACAATTTCTGTTTTGAATATATTTTATATTTGTGACACACTATTTGTATGCATGGGATCATAAAATCAAAGAGACACATATGCGTTCCCTAGTGCTCCATTGTAAGTAAGAGAATTGTAAAAAAAATATACAGAAATATGACAGACACATGAATAAAATCGAATGCAACAAAACGCCGTCTTCTAACACACAAAGATATATGATTTGTTGATGAATAGAACATTGAGTACTGGATATTGTCTATCATGGTTATTTTTTAATCAATTAGCCCCGATACCCAACGTTACAGTCTACGAATGGTCGCAGATGGTCGCGACAGTTACAGTATCATATTATACTACATCAACAACAATGGCAGATGATCCCTCGTAGAGAATGATATTTTTCCTCGGGCCCTAGCAATACACAATGGTTATTAATAACCATCGAAAGCTGAAACTAACGTTATACATTTTATAATTCCCTTGGCGTCATCGTATTATTCCTTTATATTGTTTTATGACGTCGTCACATCATTGTTTTGGCCATCATGACGCACACATCGACGAGGCTACCACTAGGTGTGGTGGCCAATCTCATCTTCTCCAACCAAATTGGTAACAATCTGTTAAGAGTCGAAGACATAACTTTTACGTCCACACAATTGACAGTTCACTTCTGCATTTTATAAGCTATCCAACTTGTCTACGATACCAACACAACATTGACGTAAACAGGAACATACAGAGAAACCATCCAGTTAACGATCTGTTTTTATAGGTCAGGGTGTCAATAACAAGGTACCGCAAATACAACTTCTGATTGAACCGAAAATGGGAATTGGAACTGAAATGTGTTTGTACAGTGGTGAGATACTTTTATCCGACAAAAAACTTATATAGGAGAGGTTGACGTATTCGCTGTAATTAAAAAGTACTGGTGTCTGCAAAAATGATGCCATCAGCACCCGTGTTACTGCAGTGAAACATCGGACCTAATCTTTATCAGGGTTGGTAATATTGACAAAAAAATCCTGGCATATCGCCCACTAAACCGAACGTATTGTACAAACGCTCAGAAATCCATCCCCAAGAGTTATCGCGGCGTTTTACAACGCACCCTAACAGCCGGTTCTGGATAGGCGGGGCATCCCAATACTGTGACCGAGAATCAACATCCGAAGAAACTAAATGAGTAAACTCAAGACAACAAGCTGCTTGATTTGTTCTACTAGTTAGATACCCCTTAACAATACATGCAACATCATTCCGGGAGATTGGAGTCACGAGGCATTCTCCATCGACTCGAAACAGCGACACACTGTTTACTTAATGTGTAGGACATCAAGCCGACATAGAGCATTTCAACCTAGAGGCCTCAAAATGTGTCAGATCAATCCGCAGCGACAGCATTTTTAAGGAGCAGACGAGTAGATATCAGTGAAAATATCCCGGAATTGCAAAGAAGTCCACATCCTGTTATCGAGATACCGTTACATCAACCTATGGATAAACACTGAAATTAGAGGACAATCTGAGTTCACAACAATGTCAGGTCTCTTCTGGTACGGAGAGAGATTTGGCCCTGTACAAGTGTATGAAGACAAACGCACAGAGTATAGTTGCACACAATTCGGAGACAGACAATGTAGGTCCTTACTATAAGGACAGGTCCATTCTGGGAACCACTTTGAAAGACAGGTATGACCTTGTGACGATTGTGTGTTCAACGACGCGGATATATTTCACTCCCAGATAAACTCAACCTCAGTGAGGAAATTATTCATAATCCAGAATCGGTTGCTGTAGCCTTTCAAGATATGTAAGATATTAGTATTACAGTTTAGAGAAATGCAAACTCCAAAAGAAGCTTAAATACACATGTAAGACAAAGAGTCCATCTCGCTGCAGTCCTCAAAAAGGAAGATAAACCCAGTGCTGCCAACTACAGGTCCATGTTACTAACTGTTATATGTTCCAAGCTAGCCGCGCATATCCTTCACAGTCGGCGCATGACCCATTTTGGCAACAATTCTACGAACCTACGCACAGAATGGATTCCGGCTAATAGTATATGAAGTTGACTCTGAGCTTTTGACAAAATTCAAATCAACACTTTTTGTATCCATCACTACGGAACCATTAGGAAAACCGAAACACGATTTAATGACTTAAAGAAAGGGAAAACGTCATGAAAGACAGCATCATGTCTGGGGTCCCTAAGGAAGTGTAATACTTTGTAGTCCCCTTCTTTCCCTACCTTCCATAAAGGACTTGCCGAAGTGAGCATTTTTGCTGCCGATTTCGGATAGCTTCGGATGTCATCAAATCACGGAAAGTTAAAGTCGTCTGCTACAAAGAGATAGTGATGTTCTACACCACTGGGAGATCAAATGACAGATGACATTCAATCTTGATAAATGTGTAACCATACACTTATCAAGAATGAGTGAAAACATCGAATTGCAATGCACTTTGAAAGGGATCACACAGGAAGACATCTAAACCACAGGGACCTGATAATTTGTTACAGCTATATTTGGACCTACGTTTAGATCGACTTCGGTAAAATGACACAACCCAATGATCATATATACGAGAAGGGCGGAAAACTCTCGTGCCACGTGCCGAGACCCGTAGTGTGAAACTCTGAAATGGCGTGTGTTTTTGGAGGAAACGGAGATCATGTCCGCGGAAGGAGAATACATTTTACGTGCATACAGGAGGTTTTTAAAAGAAAATGTATCCATTTTCCAACGGTACTAAGCATTTTCCCGTAGATTAACTAGAAATGTTGTTTTTGATGCAAGAAAATTAGGCTGGGTCGACATTTCGACATCGAGAGCTTTCCGCCCTTCTCGTATATTTGATCATTGGTGGTGTCATTTTTACCGAAAGTCTATCTAAACCCCTTAAACATGCAAAATTACTTTGAACACCTCAGTATAGGTCCAAATATAGCTGTAACAAATTATCAGATCCCTGTGGACATGATCACACATATTTTTTGGATATATTGCCAAACGGCATAACAGGTCATACAGGTCAAATGCTTAAAGTAGTTTTAAACAACTGACATTTAGGGTCGTGATATTTGGCCAGTAGAGTTTTTGGATGCAGGACTATCTTGTTTGTTCAACTGAATTACTTTGACCTACTTTCAATGTCACAAAGGTTAAACGTGTAAAACCATAGAACATCGGCTAATTGCAATTGGCTTGCAGTTTAATGACGTAAAGTGCTATGAATTGTGGGGTCTGAATATATGGCAAAGACCAACTTAAAATTAAAAGTTTTCAAAGGCGAAGAGTATTAAAATAACGCAACAACACATATAATGTGTAAAGTGATGACGTTAAATCTTCAAAACAATACCCCGTACCTCTTATAAAATTAAAGATGTTATATAAATAACAGGTGAGCGATACAGACTTCTTAGACGTCTTGTTTATATTAATTTCATTATTAGTCACGGTATGACCATTTTGTACACTAGACATATGAGTGATATACATATTCCATCAGCTGATTGATCAACACCCAGTTTGCCAAATGGCGCGGGGATTTTTTGGCGATTTTGTTGCATGTGTTCATTGTGTCTATATTTCGACTCATATATATTTCTGGTGCTTTAGCTGCGATATTGTCAAGTACACACATTTACAATGTAACGTTCTTGAGGTTCAAATAGCGTGGCGCCTACGTGATTGACCAACTAACGTCATAGTTCCACACTAAAAGTAAAACGTTTTGCGTGTGGAAATGTTTGCGTTGTAATTCTTCAAACTGATAGCGGTGGAATATTTTTTGCCTTAACGACCGTTCTGAAATCTAAATAAAAACATGTTCTTTTATCTTTTCATATATCTGCCAAACAATGATAACGTAATACACATTAGTATGTTTTCTATATAGTTTATACTGAGAATCTTTCACAAATCCACTCAGGGGATGTGTTTGATTTATAAATCATTTTAAATAAAAGTTGATGTCACGAAAGTAAATATTGATCCAAACTAGGCTGGATAGCGCGCCATAGTTTTTCTACTCTTCACTATGCACACCATGTATTGCTTTGTAAACAGAACTTAGACAGCTGTCTGCTTTACTTTTTGTACACTCTGCGACACTTGGTTATTTAAGTAATCTTAGTATCAAAGAGCGCAGCCTAGAGGAGTAAAATTGTACAAAGGCAGACATATACAAAGTGCGCGGCCTAGTGGTGAGATATGGTGATAAGGCAGGTAATCCAGACTCACATACAAAGGTATCATAGAGCGCAGCCTATTGGAGAGAAACGGAAGTTAGCTAAGTTATCCAGTTTGAGAGAGAAAACTACCAAAGTACGCAAAGAAATGTTTAACAAGGCTGGTAACCTATGCTAGAACTGAACAAGTATTATGTGAAATACAATGACGTCACACACAACATGCTTGTGTAGCGTCAAACTTGATTTTAATTGGGACACAGATTGCAGGTTTTCACGTAGTTAAAAAAATAAAAATAGAAAGAAAAACAAACACCTGGTATATACACACTAATTTAATAAGCTACAAAATTATAAGAATAAAATATCTTTAGATGCGATAAAAACACCATCGTCCAAAAAGATCAGCTGGAGATAATAATAATGTTTCTAAAGATTAAATACTTCTACTGCATACTTTGTAAAATTAGCGTCTGACAGATGCACACTTAAGCTACTCCTTTAACCTTAACCAACAACCACTTCATACTTCGCATGTAATATAGTGTTCGACAGATGCACCATATGGCGACACCCACATCTGCTAACTAAACCTATTACTACTACTGACTTAGCGAGAAATACAGCGTCCTCCAGATGCACGTTGCTGCTTTTACTACAAGCTAAACGCTCACGAAATCTCGATAAATCCATGGTTCAAATAGCTTCACTTTGCATTTTTTAAGGTAGCAAAGATGTTTGATTCGGCTATAAGGGATTCCACGTCACTTATTGCAAAGCCTTGTTTTAATGTTGGTAAACTTGGAATGATGTTAAATCACAATCGATGGCTATCGGCTCTTTAACATAAGTCAGATGGACTAATGATGAATCTGACTAGACACATACAATCCGTTGCCTATCTCCAACCAAAAATAAATTGAAATATTGAAGCGGTTTGATGGAATCGTTAAAAGTTAACATTTAAACCAGCTTTATTATATAACCAAACTAAACTTTTACAATGAAAAGACTAACTTCGTTCCATCATCTGTGTGTTATATATTTACCCGGGAAGAAACATCAGTACGTACACGAATTTAAAGTGTAAGGGGAAAAAATCTGAAATTTACAAAATGACTGCCTTAGTACAAAAGTACAGACTACAATTTAATATAAGTTATTTTCCCGAAATATATTTACTTTACAATAACTCTACATATAAACATGGATAGGATAATTGCTTTCATCGACTATCAAGTCGTGTCAGTGTCAATGTAGTTACTGTATATGGTCCACGTCTGGACTCCAGAGGATGTCCAGTACGTTTACTATAGCTCCGGCTGTCTGCGCGATTTCGCGATTGTATACCTGGTTTTAGTCACAACTCCCTCTCAACGAACGACTTTCTCACCTGTCACACCTGGACACGTACTCAAGACATCACCAAATATGGACATACACTGAAACTACCGGACAGGTAACACATCAAATATAGACATACACGTCAAGTTACGAAGAGTAACGAACACTCATCGGACAGAACACGGACAATAGACATAGAGACTTTCCCAAACAGGACAAGTGTACTAGACTCAAACAACCTCATTATTACATAAACGTTCTCGGGCATTAAATACAGATTAGAAGCATACACATGATTATACCTTGGTATATCCCTGTGATATTTAGGTAATTGCAAACTTGGTTTTTAAAATTTAGCATTCAAAAAATTTCAACGGAGACAAAAAAGAAAGTATAGCATAATTAAAAACGCATCGTTGAGCGAAGCGTAGATTCCCATCCTCCTTCCCGTATATATCGATATATTTGTATTTGCACACAGATTGATTTTTTTATTCGAATCCCTTGCAGTAATGTACAGTTATTTGAAAAGTGTGTATTGATAAATAAGCATAGGGCGTTGCCATCCTGGATCCACCTATGACGTAAAATAATGAATAAAACGAATAGTTGAGTAATCGAAACGGCAACCTGCGTGATATGTGTTACATCAAAAGTTCACGTTTTGCCCGATCTTTTTTACTTTTCGTTGATTTAAAAAATATGAAATCAATTTTGGACAACTAACAGGACATCAGGGAAAAACTAATAGAACACGTAGCATCTTGGAAAAACTTACAAGACACGTTAAATCAAAAACAAGTCACACGACATATATCATTAAACAAATAAAGAAGTAGCATTGTTGATGGTGGTTGATAGTAATATGTTGTTGTATATATATATGCTGAAAAAAATATACACAACAGAAGGTGTTTCCTCATTATTGTCGTTATGTACACTTTTTGTTTCCTTGGAGAAATGTTTTATTTTTTTCTATATTTCGAAAACAATGACCATACCGTTGTCCCAATGGCCAATACTGCAGCACAGATCATTCTGATGACACCTTCATCTTCGATTTCGTATTTTCTCCTATCATCGTCACGCATTGTTGCTATTTGTTGATGATGCCGTCTTTTCTCTAATTTACTTCTTTTTTCTGCTATCTCCAGTTCTTCCCTTCTTGCCTCTATTTCTGCTTTTTCGGTTTGAAATTCTCTTCTCAGTTTTTCAATTTCATTTCGATTGGTTTCAATCTCTTCCTGAATCTTTGTAATATTCTCTTCTCCCTTAACCCGGATGTCCTTAGCTCTTCGCTGAAATTCAAGCTCGGCTCTCTCAAATATACCATTCGAAAAGTAAAATTTGCCAGTCTCTTCCTTTCTGCCTTTGACCATCCTAACTAGTTTCTGAACGTCCAAGTCGTTTGATTGACCTTTCGAAATGTTATCAAATGCTAAATATCTGTGATCACATCTCCATAAAAATGTTTTCAGGTCGCCTGAAACCCCCTTGACAAATTCTTCAATAGTCGTTTGGTTTTTTTCTAAGTCATCTTTTCGTGTAAATAGTACTATTAGGTACCTGAAGAATTCCTCACCAAAGATATGGCTGAGGTAGTTGACTGTGTCGCTTTCTTCTGATGTAAAACGCCCTGCTTGAACAACAAGAACAAAGGCATGTGGTCCGGGAGTTAGAATTCCTACACATTTAATGATTTCTTTTGCGACGACTTCTTGGGGTAGTTCCGTGTCAAACAGTCCCGGTGTGTCCACTACTACCAACTTCTTGCCAAAACGTTCTGCTGTTTGGAATTCACATCTCTTTGTTACTGAAGACCCACACGATTGAGATTTAAAAGCTTTCCTACCCAGTATGCTGTTCCCACTGGCACTTTTGCCGGATCCTGTGCGTCCTATCAAAGCTATCCGGTACTCGTTCTCTGCTCCGTATGAGGTATCTTGATCTACAACAAAACATAGCATCGAACATTAGTGGTTTGAAAGTAAGAACAGTGGAGAATAGGTAAAACATATAAAGATCTGTCCTTACGTGAAAACAATGCTGGATTGTGAGACCAGTAAATATACAAAAATTATAATTGGTCTATAAAAATGTACATGCATCAGGTGATCATTTTAACTTTACCTATGGATTATTAAAGTAGTACGTCAAATTATCATAAATTGAAATTAAAAGGTATTGTACATTTACTGAACAATATCGAGTTATTTAGTATTCTGATAGATAAATAAGTGTCATGAAGTTTTGAAATTCACTAGATAAGATAGTACTTACAAGCCACAGCCATTTTGGTCCGGTTTTTCTAAAAACAAAAACAAACAAAAAACGTATACATATTTTTGCATTAGTAGCTTTGATAAGTCTGCACTAACTTGATCTCTTATGTTCTATGTATTCAACAAACAACTGATTAACGTCAATACAAGCAAATGGGTCTCGTACAAGCATGAGAGAATATATTTGACACAATATTGTGAAATATTTACCATTTATTTTTTATTGAGGGCTTACTAGTTCGTATGTTGAAAGTTTTTACAAGAAAATGCAACAAAGCTGCTAGACACCAGATCTTTTGATGAAAATCACTCACTGACAGTCCAACTAGCACGGGGAGGAACATATCATGCACATGTTTACTTCACTCTCAATAACCTTACATTTTGCACCATCGTCACTCAGTAATTGTCCCAGGGCAAGAACCTGTACATTTTGAACCGCAAGCTTAAATGTCAACAATTTAATGAGAGAGGATAAAGTACGTGATTTACGTAAAATATCATTTAAACATGCCGCGATTCAATTTTGGATAAAGCATTAACTGTCATCTGGGTTGAATTGTCAATCGTAGTTTCTCTTTTAAAATAATAATATATAAACAAATTTTCATATCAGGTCAGGAAACTTGTCAAATCAATTATGGCCTCTTGAGTTTGCCAACATTCTGATTGTTGTTGTTGTTGTTATCACATATTCGTGTTATACGAATTAGATATATATATGGTATATAACGGGAAAACCATTAAATTTTCTATATATTACATTATTCACGTCGCGCGACGCAGATATTCATCTAAACTTGAAACTGAAAATCTACGCCGTGAATAGATTATACCGTTTCGATTTAACAATATTAAGAATCTCGTCCAAGGGGAAGATAAAATATTCCGTATATCTTCACTGCATTGAAGATATGTTTTGGAGAACTCATGATATTTCACTAGTATCATAAAAATAAATACGGATTTCGATCGAAGGGTTTTACTATAATAATTGTGTACATAGTATGCGGTCTCAATTTCCCAGAAGGCTTTCGCGCATGGGGAAGCACCGGAAGTGGACAAAGTGTTTACAGATCAAACTTACGCGGCGCTTTGCGCCGATTAAATGTTTGAAAAATAAATCCACATAACATTCAATTACCCGCGTTCCGTTAAGATAAACGAAAATGCTGTTGGCGATTTTCTACCAAAATCATACCAACAATAACATGTTCCGTATTTTCTTTTTCAGCTAGGAGAAATATCAGTACAAAGAAATATTTCGGGAGATGATATTGTTTGTCTAATATGTCAATGTAAATTCTTTCATAAAACTTTTCCATCCCTGTGTGTAATGTATGCCTGTGTACTGAAGGCATTACATTGTATGTTGGTGTATATGCGATAGCGCAAATTGAATGCCTAAAGTAAAATGCTCCTTCAAAGAAATACCGTGCCGAAGGAACAAAGAGGACCAAAGCTGAGTACTTCACAATGTCCAATTTTGCTGACAATGGGTTCACAAGTCCAAATCGCTATTCATTTAAAAAAAACTGAACGTAGAGCAGAGATCAATCAATTTGAAGAACTTTGGTATGTTCCGGCCTTGGGATAAAATTATGTTCCCACTTCAACGAACGTTCAACACTGAAGCAAACATGATATATTACTAAGCAAGGTGCTGGAAAGCAGTAAGATAATTGAAAGTATACAGAAAATATAAAGAACACATCATCTCATGCGGTGGTTAACAACATAAATTTAGATTTCGTAATATCTTTTATGTAGGCGTGTCCTTACCAGGTATATATAATTACGTATCGTGAAGCGACAGCACGCATGTCAGATGGAGACAACATGTACCTTTGGCGTAAATATATTGATTTGAGCCAATTAAAATGTAAAAGTAATAGTAAGTATTCAATTAAAAAAACTGTTTCATACGTTTGAAACAAAGTATATGGTATCGAAGCCATTGAAATGTATCCCCCCTCCTTTGCATATGTAATTTAATGCAAGGGCGTTAAGGGAACAATATGTAATTGAGCTTATAAAAGACAGGAATGTATCGTGATCAAAAGAACAGAAGCTTTTTATTAGATAACACGAACAAATATGAAACAGTTGTTTGCAATTTGTATGTAATTGCGATCATTAAGGACAAAATCTGAATATAACGACAAGTAAAACACAACAGAATCATTAGTTTTAATGGTCGCTTGAGTTAAAATGTGATTACTATTCATAGAACAAAAACCGATTTTTTGACTGTGAATAAGCTGATATAAAATTATGTGAGGGAGTGACCAATAATTCTATAAGCTAGTTGTTACCAGTAAAATGATAGTATAATACTGCCATAATGTATAAATTACCCCTTGACGGAAAATAGTAAACTGCAAACATATGACAAGAATAGCAACTTTGTTTGAATAATCAACACATTATACAAAATCATGTGATTCCCAATATATACCATAGTAATCATTACCCCTTTCCTAGGGGGAGAGGGGGAGAAATGGCTGACCCGGGGGTAATGGAAATTACAGCCCCTGGAAAGATCAGACCAATCTCGAGCATAAATTATGATCCCCATCTCAGGTTGTTGATAACCACAAAGTTTCATCAAAAGTGAAAATCTTTGGAAAAATGTCAAAAATCGGATTGTTTCAGGTTTTGTGCTAAGTCACCACCTATGAGCCCCCTGGAAGCAAGCCCCTTCTTGATTATTAATTCTGATCGTCATCATATCACAGGACCTTTTTATAAACATTATGCTGAAAATCCACTTGTTAATTCACATACAAATATTTTAAGGTTTCAGTCTGTGACCGCTTCTCAGCCCCCAGGGGACGGGAATTAAAAATCGGTTTTGGATTCTCAGAATGATGATTACCAACAAGTTGAACCGAAATCTAACCGAGATATTCTGAGGAGAAATCGAACGTGTAATTGTTAATGAAGATTCATCAAAATCAGACGTATGGTTTATGAGAAGTCGAAAATGTGATTGTGTTTGTTTCCGGCTTTTCACCAAGTGACCCAATATGAGTCATTCGGGGGTTCAGCCCCTTCCCGAGTATAACATGCAAAATCCTGATCCTTGTCAGTTGAGCATCAATTAAAGAACTGTTGGTGAAAATCCAACCAAAAGTTTCACAGAAGAAGTCTTCTGAATGCTTTGCACTCTGAGATTTTGACTAGTTCAGGGAACTTGCTGAATATCAACCCTGTCTTGTAATTTGACGTCTCTGACAGTTTTTGATAGCTACACAGGGTATGTGATCGGTCAGTATGATCATACTTAGAAATGGGCAACGCAGCAGATAATTTGTTTCTGACTATACATGCATGGGGCCGTGTGTACTTACAGCTACACGCGTTCACTCAACCGTTACCAATTACGAATTAGGCTATCTAAGGTCAGTATTCAATAACAATGTATTGCTAATTCAACAAATGCGTGTCAACGGCATCTTGCCAAATATTTTGATTAAGAAAAAACAGCATAGCTCAACAAAAAACTCTGCCACCGGTTCCTTTCTCATAATACATTTACCACATTGTTCTATTTTTCTGATTATATCCCCCGCATCCCCAGTCAAATATAATCCATGTTTTGTCTACTCCTTGCAACATCGAACTTTGCTTTGATTACATATGTAGCACATAAGTAATTGGGTTGTTGTCGGTAAAGACCTTGAAACTTATATCATACAAATAATAATGGCAGTTATCAGTTACAGCCAATTTCTGTGCCCTAAACGTCTGTGTTGGGTAGTTTTTCTCGTTCGGTCTCAGATCACAGCTTGTATTGGATTGAGATCAGAATCCCTGGATCATTATAAAGCTAATGTTCTCGACATATAATGGTGGTCATTAATTGTACTGAAGAATCTTAAGAAAAAAGGAACATAAATAAGGATCAAGGTAAATACACGATTCCTTATCATAAAAGAGCAATATCTAATAAAGTAGGCAGCCCCTCAAAAACACACATAAATCTCTGCACTGTAACTACGTAATCGTGCAAAGCCATTTAAGTATTAGATTTAAACATGCCAATATAACATGAGTTTGACAAGTTATACATCATAAAGTATACCATAAAATCCAATTGAGATTGTCGTAAATATTTATTTTAAGGCGCGAACGTGACAAAATATCTCACTTCGTATTTAAAACTACTGTACTACTCAGCCTTAGTACTGTTTGCAATTTTTCATTATTATTAACACATATCCAACATAAATGTATACGACCTATATTTACTAGTTCAAGGTCTCCAAAAAACCAGTATCAAGTGAAAGGATATATGTTTTGCTGGTTAAATCATGAACAGCTGTTGTTGTAAGAGTCTTTCAGGATACAAGTTTGTAACGAACCTTACACTGAATCATATGATGAACTGTGCATGAGATTATTGAAAAAAAAAAGACATCTGGCCGCGTTGACAACTTATTTAGCAACGAACGGCAAATACAGTATTATTTGAATTAATAACAAAAGCGTTGCATAGACAATGAAAATTGGCCAAGATTATTTGTGTATGCCAGTGTGTAATTCAATGTATACAATAAATTATTCAATAATTATAATATACTTAAATTCAGGTGGACCGTAGGTGTAAGTTAGGCGTAA
>JAUMHH010208660.1:0-12904 GCA_032359455.1 Chlamys rubida
GGAGTTGAGAAAGATATTGGCTGGTTGCAAAGGCCCTATAACCACGGATAATAATTTGTAAACCGCTTTGAGACGACCTACAAACTAGGTTGTGCAAACGCGGTATATTGGAACCTCGAATTATTATTATTATTATTATTAATATTATCACTATGAATACATCCAGCACACCCGGGTTTTGTTTTTAAAAATCATTTTAAGCTACAAAACATACTCTTACAAAGTCTTTGTTCCATGGATATATTTTCCGTGTACATCCGATTCCTGTTTAATTTCAGGAATTCATACTTTAACTATTGAGAAAGGTTTTCATGATCTATTTTACCAGAAAGGTTTCTTATCTTTATAGTTTTATTACTTTCAGTTTATCTATTTTATATAAGTATTATATCTTACCATCATTAAGTGTTTTTGATATATATATTTAAAAACTAACGTACTAAAGAAGTCGTTTGTTTGCTTGTTTTCCACATTCGCTATTTACAATATATAATCATCTATATATTTAGATGATGACTTGTCACCGGTAAAATTTTGTTTACGGAGAACTTAAAAACATAACTTAATGGGTTATCAAAATTAAACAAAATATCGATTGATATAACATTCCTTCATATTTGTACATGTTTCAAGGACTACATCTCCTTTTGTATACTGGCCACCGTCTCTAGAATATTGGATAATTAAGAAAACAATTTTATTTCTAAACATTTTGATCACTTAGATATCTGAAGCCTAAGTTCTAAACTAGGAGGGGGGATAAGCTAGTAGTAAAATGCAGCCGAGAAAGTCTTCATAAAGACTTCGGGGCTCTTAGCCAGTCTACTCCTTTTGTTACAACAAATGGATTTTTACAATATTTGAGTTAATGTGTTCAATAAGAGACTTATCAATAGTTGTTACTTGTTTTTTTCTTAGCGTTGATGTACGTCCTTCACAGAGCCTGCATCGAGGCATTCGCTTTTACTTAAATGTAAATTGTATTAGCAAACCTGACATTTATGCTTTTATTATACGTCTCTGTCACTGGGAGTGTTATTTACAACCTGTGTACGGTCCGAGGACACGAGGCTTCCATTAAATCTAACACTACTCAAAGCATTATATCCAAAGTTAAGAGAAATATATTAAATTACAAAACATATATTCACAATTAATATTTAATATACATGAAAATATTTAATAATTACACAAGCTTACACAAATTAATGTAAATCTACGTAACACATTTCAAGTATATTTTAAGAATTCATATTTAGCATACATGAACGTATTTAATTAATACATGAGCTTACACAAAACAAAATCCCACTCTGTTAAATGAATAAGTAAGGATATGTACATTTATATACAATAAGGAATATTACAATACTCTGTCTGTAGCATCTCCTTACTGAAATAGACAATTATTAATATTAAACATACAACTACGACTAATATATAATTAAACTAGGCAGGAGGGAGTAGTAACGACATCACAACGTCTTTTAATAATGTCACTAGTTTGTTTACATTACATCACGGGACAAATCAGCGATGTCATCATAATGCCATGTAATGGTATTATATTATGAGACGAGCATCTGAAACAAAAACCAAACAAGGAAACATTTCTTAAAAGTGTAAGACGATTTAAGGACGGAAATACCTAAGGAGCATCTACAGAATGAAATTGACGACACAAATGATGAATCAGATACGTTCTACGTTGACGTATATGACATATGATACCTTGTTATATTTCGGACGCAAAATCTACATACACCGATGGGTCATTCACCGGGATATGTAGGAAACACGAAACCTTACTGATGAATGACACAAACCTCCGTCTAATCGTAAGCGACCAGACATCCGACTTTCTGATGATCGATACTAGAGTAGAGACAAAATGAAATCCCACATAAAACAAGGTGAAATCAGGTGCTTATTCCAGACATTTAAGTGATTCCTGTACCAAATATATCACTAACCCGTCAAATCTAAAATTTGTAGGTAACCCACAGCTTAAATTTTGGAAAAAGATTAACTTAGCATAACAATACTATGAAATATTGTACCTCAAGTCACGAGGAGGTTTGAAAAAGTAATTAAGTCAAGTTTTGATAAGGACACATAGGTAGGAAAATCTGGCTTGATAATAAACTGGACAGATCTAACCAGCAAATGTTTTGTGATAGCGAATGAACTATAAATGCTATTTGAACTCCAAACAAAGAAAGGGGAGTCAAATATGTTGCTACTGAGGAACTCAGGTAGGCTAAAGGTCGTAAGAGTATTGGTATTGGAGTAACTATACCATAGCAACTATTCCGAATAGTTAAGATTTCTTTACGTTTAAAATGTTCCAAGTTGACTCAAATAAGACTACCTAGCTATACTTACTAACCCTGCTACTGTACTCATATGCTGCTATTTGTTCTAACCATGTTTTCTTACCAGCATTTGATAATATATATGTACAGATGGAAGCACTGTCGAGCAATCGATGAACTGCACCATTATTTATACTGAGAGTGTATTACGCTGTTAAGCTCTGATAAAGAAAACATGAGGAATCGCGGTGTACAAACACAATTCGGTCACGAGACTCTTCAATGATTCGTGTACATAAGGTCATAACGAACCTATCCCTACTTACTATGGAATAAACAAGCTTCGGCCTAGACATTGTCGAACATTCTCACATATCTCATAACTACTCTGCGTTTATAGATTTTGTCACGTTCTTTGAATATTATAGAGGTATATTCACTTAGCATGGCTTTCCCAAACCTCATAACTACTTTGTGTATATAAAATGTGTCAACTACAGAAGTATGTTATAGATAGGTACATTCATATCGGTAACAGATACTATGTATGCAGTGAGATAATGTATTACCATTACCATATTTTACACAATTCTACATACATATAAAGAAAAAATCTCAACAACGAGTCTCTGGTACTTTCACCTCGTCAAGGAGATTCTTCAGACTGTTAAAATAAATAGATTTTTTTATATTATTTTTTCGTCCGTAAGGACCATTTTTCTGCTTTTATAATATATATATATGTAATATACCTGGCTTATACGCCATCGGATATAACAGTGCAGACGTGTCGACTCTTCACATTATACTTTAATGACTTCCCATCTACATAGCTAGGGATCATTTTACATTGTACTGTAAATATATATACTAACAGGGGTCATTTAGATTGCACAGGCATGTACAATACCATCTGAAAGATTTTCAGAATCAGAGAGGATCCACGTCACTTGTCTCTAAACATCATAGTCAAGGTCACAAAACATGCAAACAAAAAACATGTTTGCCAACCTGTTCGCGGACAAGGGCCCCTCTGACGCCATCTGTGCTATCGCAAGGCTCATTAGAATGTGATGTAAGGCGGGCTTCAGCCGGGCTGACCTACATATGTTGTTGATATATCGGACTGGCGTACACTTGTACGCCGGCTATTCTTTTTTTCTGTAGTGTGTTATCTTATAAATCCAGCAAAAGTATGTTACTCCTGACAGAATCCGGTAGTGTGTGCCAAAATAGAACGCCTAACTTACCAATACCGAAATATATCATGATTTCATTTAAAAGCTTTTCTGTCTTCAAAACTAAAGACTACTGATGTTATTCTTTGGATATTAAAAATCATTTTTATTTCTAATTTAGAACACACAACAATTTGCTGATCTCAGCAACAGCGTGACCTTTCTCTGTGACCTTTGAGATAGTGAACAATAACAAAGGGTGACTCACGCGCTCCTGGAACAGTCTGCTACAGAAACCACAAAAATCGATGGACACTGATGTATCAGTTTATACGGACCGGATAGCATCGATACGGCTTACAGCATCACCTAGTAATGTGGTTCTAGTCTCACTCATACAACTTACTAATGCTATCTCAGAGTTCAGATCACAAAAAACAAACTTCTATGTGCAGTTTTGTTATGTAAACACGAGAGGTATGCCTAGCACTGTCAATGCTCGAGGGAATATCAGTAAGCAATCAATCCCGCGGTCGTGTTTTTTCTCCAGTTGACCGATTTCAGCTAGAGCTGCTAGACAAACAACATGTTTCCGTATGACGTGCGCGCATTTCTTCTGCCTGACAAACGTTCATCCATACAGCGCCATGCTGTGTATGTCCGTGTGTGCAACAAACCATCAATGTAAGTTACAGGAGGTAAAACAAAGCACTTACAATAACAAGTAGATCAAGTTAAATAGCAAGGAGCGTTTCCTGATGACGCATGTCCCTCTTATTTTAATGTCTTTAATTCGTTTAATGATCATCGTTTAACATGTTATGTAATTTGCACTGATACCAGCTGCATACGATTGGCCAGCAGCAATCTGTCCTTAATATAAATATTCGGTCATAAAGAAAATGACACACTTGTCCACGGTCACCGACGACCATTTTGAACGCAGGGTAATCACAAGGTCAATGAACTGGGCTATAACAGCATTGACCAGCTAGTTGATTAATATCTTGTGCGACCTGAACGATATATGCTTGTATAGCTTATTATGATTTGACGATTCCGAATGATCAGGGACATACATTCGGGCCAATTGTCATGGCGAGAATGAGGAGATGCTGTTTGGATTAAAAGATTAAAAGGGGTTTTGTTCAGGTGAATCTGTACATCAACCAACCGAAGATGAGACTGTCAAGATGGGTACAACATTTTTTCCCATAATTAAGAAATAGATCCCTAAGATCCTGAGACAAATTACAGGTGCAGAAATTGAAGTTTAACAGCCTAAAAATCAGTCTTTTAGAGAGTTTTTTCCCGAGTTTTAGAAAGAATTTAATTCCAAAAAAGCACGACGGTTAAAGCTGAAGTTAATAAACGGTTTAATAAGGGTGTTACAGCAAAGACAACAGACGAAGAAGGTTGCTCTTTACCAATCTAGGACGGGACCTGTCGAATGATACTAAATCTCGAAAGTTCAATTCCTATAAAACTTTTCACCATTTCAAGTTGGATTCAATGCAGAGTGTTGTAGATTTGACTACACAAAACCTGCATCAGTATAACCGTATACTGCTAAAGTTAGGGGCCGCGGTGGCCAAGTGGTTAAGGCGTCTAACATTCTGCTACCACTAGCCCTCCACCGTTGGGTCGCGGGTTCGAGGCATACGTGGGGCAGTCGGAAGGTACTGGCCGTAGGTCGGTGGTTTTTCTCTGGGAACTCCGGCTTTCCTCCACCACCAAAACCTGTCACGTCCTTAAATGACCGTATCTGTTAATAGGACGTAAAACACAAACAAACCAAACCAAACTGCTAAAGTTGGAACACATCTAGTGTAACCCAACGCTGCTGGAGTTATGTTGACAGTAGGTTGTGGTTATTTTGCAACCCCCCCCCCCTTTCATTAGTGTTTAGACTGTCAGATGAATCACATACATCGTCAGCGGCTATAACAATGGCGATAACATATCATGATAATATCATCCATCTGGTAACTTCCTTCCATACTTCATCAGCGGCAAAGAAATGAAACATTATCAGACTGATAGCTCCCTTACATACAACTTCATCGCCTTGCTGCTGGTCCTCTCAATCATAGAACTTAGGATATATACTTATATTTGTCCCCTTGTTTTTTATTAGCGTTATATGCTAATCATTGCAGAAATCACCAGACGCGTCACCCATATCTTTCAGAAATAAGCCATCTTGCCGTTCTTTTCTTGGTCCTCATGTATATAATTATTATCATCAGCAGTAATTTTATCGCCAATTGTTGATTGGATGACCTTTGTCGTATTCTTATCAGACCATCTTAGACCATTCCGATTCATTTCTGTTGCGATCTCCAATCATGAAGCTATAACTGAGATGATCTTAATAATTTGATAGCATTGGCTTCCATGACAGTCAATACACATGCAAACTGACCCTTTGTTCAAAACACATGCATTGTTATGTCTCCTATATCGCCTGGTCTAAAATTAATATGGCAGTTACAGATTCAAACATAGTGTAACAGTGTATATCGAACAGTGAATTGATACAGACACAAAATAATCGAAATTAAATGGCCAGGCAATGCCGTCCGAGACAGACAAATTGACCCAGCCGTGGCGTGAGATGACCGCTGTGGCAGACCCTGTTTTGACCACTGTTTATGTACAACTGACCCATATATGTCACGTAGCCCAGTACTTTATATCAAGTTACAGCTTGTGAATTGTTATGTTCTGCTGCCGTCAAAACAAACATTCGTCTTGTCGAGTAAGGTCAAGTAGGAACAGAAACAACACTGTACATGTCCTGATGGTCAACTGTGAATCATCTTACCGGATGTGAATGTTGGATGGTTGGAAACTCATGACCTTATTTATAGAATGTCTAAAGAATACGTTCAAGTTAAACACATACTGTTTGTGGTCGTATCTAGGACCACTGAACACCTGGTCTAGCTATGTAATAGTATCATCTGAACTTACGGAAGGAGAGCCTTTTTATGTTAATACACAGGTTGCATCACTCTAGCTCTTGACAGATCGAGGCCAGGGACAGAGGCAACACAATAGACGTTAGACTTCTAACACTGCAGGGATATAGACCTTTCTCGAGAGTAGTTTGTATTCAAGTGAGAGTTCATATAGGTTGCAGTGTGTCGTGTTTAGGTATGCCCCGGTACACACAACCTAGGTTGGATGTGTGCTATGTAATCGACAAACATTATCGTACGCTTGGGTTATAAAACCGGTGTCAGTATTCCTGCCGATTTAATATTGTACAGTAATACAATACTGGATAATGATGTACAGTTAACCCATGACCTTCCACGAACTGTTGAAACCAACTTTGATGAAATAAAATGATTATCTAAAGGCTTTTTTGTAACCTAAACAAGTGTTTACTTGGACGAACATAATTCGAATCAGTTGGATTTGAAATTTGGACAAACCAACTGTATTGCTCTGAGGCGACATACAGCAAGCAGCACACATCAAAAGGGACCTCTACCTTTTCCTTGCGGCTTTCCTGTAGATGGTGTCTCCGTATGTCATCCGGCTAGTCATTTGATGGAGTGTTTTGTAGACGCCTACCGCTGGGATGCCAACCTACCCTTTCCAGGTGGTGACCCGTTCAGTATATATGGTGAAACTCACAGTGGTCCTCGATAGTTGATCTTTCATCATGAAATCAAATATGGGCATTATGACAAGATATAATATAGCCTCAAAAAGCTTTGATGCAAATAAAAAGCAAAAGATCGACGGTAATAATGAATGCTTTATTGATAATAAACGGTTACAGTTTATAGATGCAATATGTTCATCAATCTTTATTACAAATAATATGTCCAGAGTCAATTCATAAATATTACAAAATTGCACGTAATATGTTTTCGTGATATCAATGTTCACACTGCCTATGTATGTGCCGATGATAACGGGTGTAATTACTATTTATTTAAAGACAGAGGGATTAACTCGATAGTAGAACTTAATATCTTTGATTTGTGGATCGTTAGTTATAGGACATTTTCAAATGTTACGATATTCGTCCTCAATATCAGAAGGACACATGGGGCAAGTTCGCGGCTGACCTGGAACATTTCAGTGTCTACCCAGTTCGAACTTTACCACACAGTCCACACTCCTCTTTGAAATTGTCAAGGACAAACATTGTTTTACAACATATAAATAAATTGTTTAAATATGTTTAATACGTTGGGAAACACAACAATCCATCATACGTGATGAGAAGAACTCATGTTTGACTTTCGTTACCCAATTATAATAATTGGGATTTTTCTTACGTTCGTTGTACATCATCTCATAAGACCCATTAAAAATCAATTTGCAGTAACCTCAAAAGATGCCTTTTACCGGTAGAACTTACAGACACACCAACCATACAAATTCTTAACTAAAGAATGACCCTTTGTAAACTAATATTCACGGACAACATTTTTTTCTATGTAAACCTTTTCAACATCCTCCACCACCAAACCACCACCTACACCAGAAGGCGAGATTTTTGTTTTTGGTTCGATATCACATGATTTAAGCGAGTGGACTACAACACCTCGAACTATGTTCAAGTTGCCTGGATTAAGACTATTGTGAACACGCACACTATCATTTTCACTACCCAGCCAGACGCCACGTGGACAGTCGGACTGAATGTAAAGCATGTTTATATTATTTGCGGCTAGGTCATTCGGTTAGGAAGCAGCCGACCGGCCGACTGGCCACAAAGGTCACATCAGTACGGTATTTGTTTTCCTGCTGAGGTAGTCCAGTGGTCCTCCATTCTCTCAGGAAATCAAAATGTTGAGATAACAACACACTTGGACTATTTAAAATAATTATCAATATTAAACAATGTGAACTAATTATCTTATGAGAGAATTTTTTGAACCATCAGTTTTGTAGTGGACACGTCATCGAAATTCCAGTGGTAAGCTTATTTTCGTTCTCTGCACAGGTAAAGAGAGCGTTACCCCTGGAATTTTTGAGGATGTAATGAATGACAAATAGCGTAATGCTTCGTTATCACATAAATTAATTGGATGGAATAAAACATATCACACGTTACGTTCCGATGATTTTGATTATGACCATTGTGATGACACACACACACACACACACACACCGCCACACACTTTGTTATTGTTATTATTTGAGGTTAGGTTATTCGGTCAGGAAGCAGCCGGCCGACTGACCACGGGTTATGAAGGTCAGTTATAGTTAGCCTTCCTGCTGAGATAGGGGAGTGGTGTTGGTATTTCACTTTAACAAAATATCTCAGGGAATAAAAAGGGGATTAGATAACAATAGACTTCGCCTATTATAACCTTTTATAAATATTTTGTCAGTGGAAACAAATCATGAGAGAAATTTCGAACCATGAACGTAGCTAGGTTTGTTTTACTGACGTGCATGTAGGTGTGTGAATATGTTCCTAGAGAAGCGATATGTTGATTTTGACATAGGTATCCACAAGATATATACTATTTTCAGCTTTGCGGCTCTTGTGATTTGCCCTCGAAGTCAAAACCGTTATATATAGCAATTATGTAGAAAGAGAAAATATATGTAATCGTGTCGGTTACTTGTCTTAAATGTTGTAAAAACAGAATGAAGAGACAGACGCATACGAGAGAACATTATATAACAGTGCTCGGCAGAAACACAGCTTCTACTCCAATATTGTTATAATCATAACCATGACAAATAAATACATACTAATATTACCATATAAGTATTATCATAATGATCATGAAACACATGACAAAACTTCTATACTAATATTGATATGTTTATTACTATTATTATAATGGCGTCTGAAGATGTGTTTATGTTTACCTGAAGGCAGTAATAAGTAAAAAGTGATATGTGTTATAAGAAATTGTGTTATTTATCAAGCCCATAACGTTTGCAAAATCTCTGAAAAGTGTGGTCAAGTATAACTACATAAAGAAACATCACTCGAGGTCCCTCCCTGTTCCATTCACGGACAACTAAGGTAGAACCGGTCAGGCTATTTCGATTATGATGAATGAAAACAGCCCTGGCGTATTCGCTCCACTGAGCAATCGCGTAAACACACTAGGAATGTTGTATTCAGGAGAAGTCCGAGGTCACGACGAGGACGCGTTCGTTTGTACTAGGATAAGGACTGACACAGTTTTATCAGTGTTGTTTACGGAATGTGTAAGGCGGATATTTATCCTGATCAATCTGCTTTCTGTTGTGGCATTTAAAGCAAAAAAATACATTCATTCAATTGTTGTTGTTATTTTTTTTAGAAAATCAATCTGGGCTATAGTTTGAAGAACCATACAATAAAAAGGGCTGAATTAAACATCACCTTTGACCTGCATGTACTCTGACCCTGTACGTAACCAACACACGGTAAACGTGTATCTCGGTCAGGTCTATAAAGTAAGAAACAATTATTACTGGGTTATTTCAACTCCAATGTTATTGTATTACGATTTAGCATGGAGCAAATGAGATCATACAATGATAAAATATACAATGGGCATTTACGAGATAAGCGATGCAGGAGATGAGCTATATCATAGGAATTATTGGTTTCCCATGACAACGAACATAACTTCTTGATCACAAATTTACCAATATTACATGTTCTATTTCATGATCAATTGTACAATTAACAGATTTAACTGACATGTATAAATTATACATTGTTAAGTTTCTAACAGGTATAAGTTACAATCCTAGATACCCTGCCTATCTGATAGCATGTGTCATAGCAAAATTGAAGGCACGATCAGATAGCTGTTTGATTGGTCTCAGGTGAAAAAAACTGACCAATCACGAGGCTGATACCTGTCCTTTGAAGATCACAAAGGAGAGACGCAATTTGTTTTACCGTTACCTGACCGCGTGATTCTTTTGATGTATATCAAAGGATCGAACTAGTCTTCTTGTATCATCAACAAGGTGGCGCACACACTGAGCCTTCAATTTTGCTATGACGAAAGCATAGAATTAAAGTGAACGTAACCCCTGGATATCGAGGATGATCTGATAGGGGCCAGTAGTGGAAGAATCCAGAGTTCTGGCTCGCTTTCTCCCGTTGGATTAACATGGGGAAATGATATCCTCCGAAGGGTATCCTCCCTATGGTAGGATACCCGATGACCTCACGGGATTTTCCGCTTTGTTGTTAAAATGTTTGTTTTGTGATATATGAATAAATAAATCAAGACGATATCAATGCAAGTGTATTTAATTGTCTCTTTCAATAGAACGGACGCGGGTCAGAGACCCATCGCACGTCCACCCGTACAACATAAAGTCTAACATGGCAATGTTTACATTACCGAGAGTCATCTACCATCCGTGGTGTGGTATCAGGACGATCTGTATCGGGTTGTACGCCCTTTCCCACAAAACGGGGTCTTGAAATGAGACCTTTCTAGAGTAGTTCACTCTCCTACAAATCAGTTACATCTAATACGCGTATCTATAAGATGAATAATAAATCCATTTCACATATAGACCCGGTAGAATTGTATTTTGCTAATCACTCGCGACGCTGTGAATTTCCAACATACATGCACCATAGAGAACAGTTTCGCGCATGGATTCACACTACCAACTGCAACTCTCATAACTGTTTATGTTACTGTGTGCGCTATAGCCAACTCATCACTATCATATACAAGCTAAGTATTCGGCTTTCTTTTTTATATTTTGAATATGTTAGACATGGAACCGTTCTTTATATTGTTCTTTTTCTTAATCTTCGCTTAATTATACCACGACCTGTCTGTATCATAGGAACACGTGATTTCTTTTGATGTTTCCATTCTGATTTTGTTCTTTCCAAAGCAGCAGTCACCGGTGAAATTTGAATAACTTCACCGTCCCAAGCTTCACCCAAATCAGTATTTACCTTAATCCGAGACCTAGGGTTCTCTCCCTCCAACACTTTCTGGTAATAGGATCTCCAGTGTTCCGGATTAGAAACATAAACGGAACCAACCATTCTGACGCGACCTGTCTCTCCACCATCTAATGTACACACTGTTCAGTCCACATATGTCTCGGCCTTTTATAGGGGACAGGAGTTGGAAGAGGAGGAGGAGGAGGAGGAGGAGGAGGAGGAGGAGGAGGAACAGCAGTATTCAAGGTGAAACAGAATCGAATATCTGTCGTCTATAATGATGAACTATTGCAACTCTGAAGAAAAGATATGCAGAGAACAGCACAAAGGAAAGTTATGCATGAATATTGTGTGTCTAAATTTTAGATAATTAACATGTTGGATGTGCTTTTTAGATTGATCCTGTTCGAAAGATTAATAACCTGCAAGTTTTTATTTGTATTTCGGAAATTTCAGCATTAAAGACAAAAATAAAATAAAATCCAATAATTTTGTACACTGCCTTGTTAAATTCTGGACCATCACTACACACCTTACTCCATCCATCACATTAATTAGACTGAAGTAGTCTTCCTCTCTTTCATACCACTATATATCAAAATAAACCTTACTTGGAACAACAAATCGCTTCCTTTCACTGATTCACATCCTCTAAAAGACGAATTTGATGTACATCAAAAGAATCGAATGGCAGGGTATCACTAAAAATAGACCATCGTTTGAAGTCGGTTGTCGCTCTTCTGTAACGTTCAAAGGACAGGCATCAGCATGGCGATTTATCAAGGTTTTTGTTTTACCTGAAACCAACCAAATAGCTAACTTTTATTTTTGTAATGACATATTCAAGGGATGCAGAAAACCATCCTCGAAAGTCCAGGGATTATGCTCACTTTGTTTTCTACGATGTTGTCTGTTTGATTGGTTTCAGGAAAAAAGAATTGACCAATCAATGGGCTAATAACTGTCCTTTGAATATTACAGGGGAGCGAATGTCAACTTCAAAGTCGTTAAATTTAAATGTTGCTCTTCCGCGAGATTCTTTTGATGTACAACATAGTATCAAACGTTACCCCTGGAATTTCGAGGACGACTAAAAAACTAAGTGAGTGTAACCCTGGAATAAAGTGAGGGTAACCCCTTGAATTTCGAGGATGGCATAGAACTAAAGTGAACGTAACCCCTTGAATGTTGAGAGTGGCGAAGACTTTAAGTGGGCGAAACCCCTGGAATTTCACCTGAAAGGGTTTCTTAGTAGCAACTGGAAATGACGTGATCATAGCCTTAAAAAAGTAACAGCCTTACTTTATACTATATATAACATAGTAAATAATAAATAAACAAGTTTTTGCGAAGGAAAATATAGAATAAAATATTATGTATCCACGATCTACCGCTAGGTCTTTCTGCCTTCTCAGGCTTCTTCAGGCGGACTCGAATTGCTATATAATATAAATATATGAAGAGCAAGGAGACATTATACGTTTTATACACTTCCTCTATTTGAC
>JAUMHH010208671.1:0-12903 GCA_032359455.1 Chlamys rubida
AAACTTAGATGTTTAGAGTAATATTACACGTTTTGGGGGTTTAGATTAACTTTCGGTAACAATGCCACCTCTCAATGATGATGCTATATACCAGAATGGGGGACAACTCTCGCTGTCGAAAAATCGCATCAACAATCACATTTCTCATTGTTGTACAAAAACATGCTTGGTACCGTTGGGAAGATTGATAATGTGTCTTTTACAAACCTCCTATATGCACCCAAACACACGCTATTTCCAAGTTTCAATGATTGTTTTCAGTCAAAGAGACACTTTTTCCATATTAAAAAGGTTGACGTGAGCCCCGTTCCTACACATGTGGTGTGATTGGCTAATTATTTTAGGGATGAAATGGCTGCGTATTTCGGAATATACCGTGGCTTATAGTTGGCGCTATTCACACACTCGTGGATTCACAAATGACAGGGAAATTTGTAAATCTATTTATAGAAACTAACAGTTTGATTTCAAAATTGACCAGAATCGAACATGGATACCAGAAAGCACACGCCTTCTCTACAGTAAAATGCACAAATGTTATATATTACGTAATAATATAAAACAAAACTATAGGATTTTCATTTGCAATCAAGTGAAATATATCAATAAACCTGTAGCATGTAGTCTTCTTAAAGGAGACGGAAAAATAAAAAAACAATGTGCGAGTGCTGAAGGTATGCCGGGAAATCTACTATAGATTTACGAATCTTTACCGAAAGTTGATCTAAAGCCCTAAAACGTGTAGAATTGCTCTGAACACGTTAGTGTAGGTCCAACTATATATAGGTTTAGGATGCAGAAAGGCAAACAAAGCAAACATTGCATTCTGGAACGGTTTTCATAAACACTACTTCAAAGAATACATTTTCTGTTGAAGTCTAAATGTTAACAAATGTTAACGTTGAGTAGGTTTTTAAAGGCACATTGTCCCTGTTGTTACTTTCGACATATATTTCGAAAACAAGTCAGACATACTTTTCAATTTGTTTACCTTTAGTACCAAAAGTCAGTCAATAGAAGGACGGAATATGGTGCCGTTAATATGTTTCCTTTGTTTGATTTTCTGCAGCGAATTACTAAATGTTTAAATAGCCTTACTTCACATTATTAGTTATAATTTTGTTCTCTTTTCAACAAAAAGAGCTGATGACTGTACGATGAATTTCTCTTTTATATGAATATATTGATTCTGTTCCTTTAACCAATCACGTTAGTTTAGCATACAACACATCATATGTCGTGTTATACATACAAGCATTATGATGAATATAGTTAGCTGATTGCTATTTTTAAAGCTGATTACACCAAGACTCCAAAGAAGCTCAAATGAAGTTCTAATGATCTCGGTGTGTGGTGTTGGTAAAACAATGTTAATCTGTGGCGACTCATACGCTTTACGTGTATCTTATCATGAGTCTAAACGGGATTATATATAATCAGGAATTATATTATTCAAGACTTTGTATACTAACACGAATACATTTACAACATACAACTGTGCTACTAAATTTATAAATTGTGTTCATTACGAAAGGAAGCATCATGATGTTTTGTTAAGTTTCATAGTAAATAATTATATCAACTCTATTTTCACTATTACTTATTATATTTCACTTGTTTAAATATACAATGATTGTTTTGAATATATGTTAAAAGTAAACTTTCAGACCTGTAATAATTTTTCTTGACAACAAGAAAGACTTAAAATGTATACTTACTTTAATTTCATGCCTACAAAATTTGTTCCTTCTGAACAGCAAATATGCTCCAAAAAGGCAGATACTGCCGATGATAACCAGCACAGTCATGATAAGGAAACCAAGTGACATCGGAAGACAGGTGTTGTCTGAATAAATACGAAACGTTCCACTGGGGCATTGTGTGACACACTTTGAGTCGTAGACATATAATCCTGTCGAACTATCGCATTCGAATACACATGTATTTTTCCCGGAAAGAAACTTGTTCGAGGGACACGTTTTAAGACATTCGTGGTATGATTTAATGGGATCCGATGCTGGACATTTCTTGATACACGTTTTGCTAGATTTTAACACAAGATAGGAAACGGGACAATATTCAACACAAAAGTTGTCATGTGTAAGCTTTGGACAGGTTGAATAACAAGTAGAGCTCCTCCTAAATGAAAAACTCGGTTTTACTGTGTAGGGATGTGTATCTGGGCAACTCTCGACACAATGGTTTCCGACAGCGAATTTCGGACACTTCTTTGTGCATTTTACGTCTTCTAAAACAAATTCATTTTCCTTACAGACTTTTCGACAGATTGTTCCGCGTGAAGACATCTCTTTATATCTGTATTCATTCGGACATCCGATAATGTCTTCACACACATTGTTGACAATAAACTTGCTAGTACAGGCCTGTGTGCAATTGTTGTTTTCTCGGAGCAACGGATATATACATTCATGTACACATGCATGACCTTGAGAGGAAGGTGATGTCATATTGAACGGTTTTGGACATTTTTCAACACAAGTATTATTCATAACAAAGGGAATACTTGCAGGACAAGATCTGAGACATGTGTGGTTAAGTTCAACCAGAGGGGGTTTGCATGCTGCCAAGCATCGGTGTTTCTGTAGTTCGTGGAACACGTGTGTTGCTGGACATTTCGGAACACAAGTTTGTCCTAATACAAAGGGGATGTCGGGGGGACAAACATCCACACAACTAGTGCCAGCGAAAATATTTTTGTCACATGATGACTTGCATCTGTAAGTAAACTTATTATCGTTTGTTCTATATCGATAACGAAATCTTCTATGTTTAGGACATTGCTCTAAACACGTGCGGTTCGGCAAATAAGAAGATAAGGGTTCTGGACACTGGTCATAACAGTTCTTTTCTCTTGTGAAGGTTGTCCCTGGGCACTTTTCTACACAGACGAATATATATTTCCCGTTGCCGTCCTCCTTTTCATATATCAGGGATTTATCTAAGGGACATTTTTCGATGCAATTTGATCCATTTAAAACAGTTGTATTAGGACACCAGAATACACATGTCATGTTATATGAAAACCTCCACAGTCCTTTGCTGTTATCGCATTTATCGAAACAATTTGATAAATTTGGAGCCCACTGCTCCGTTGCATAATACGGATGTGACGATGGACACGCATCTGCACACAACCCATCGTATAAACAATTAGCATGTTCCGGACACGAGACTCGACATGTGTTATTATAACCTACTAAGAACCGAGGACAATGTGCAAGACACTCTCCGTTATGAACCAAGTTATGTGGCGATGGGCATTTCTCAACACATTGAGAGAGTAAGTGTGCTGAACATTCGCATTTACTTCCATATAGCAAAACCGCAGGACTAATGCTATCACTACAGGACGCCACACAGTAGTTAATCACTTGATAGGAATAGCTTGATGTTCGTCCGCTTTTATCAAAAGGATGAGAGGGTGGACAAACCGTTAAGCATGTATGATTGAAGATATACATGGCCTGTTTAGGACAGGAATAGTAACACGAGTCATTCCAATGCAGTAAGTTGTTAATTGAACAATTGGTATAGCATTTCCCGTTAACAATATAACTGTGTGTTGCTGGGCACCTCTTTACACAAGATGCGTTGAAATTGTAATTTCCATAACTACAATATCTTACACATGTCCCAGATTCATTCAACAAATGCTTTGGACATTGAGAGAAACATTCTTGATTTACTACCAACGGACTGGATTGGGGACATTCAGAGACACACGTTCTGTTAAAAACTAATTTGTTTCCTGGGCACTCCGCAGTACAACGATTGTCGTTCAAATTTTCCGCAATTCGACATTGTGAGACGCAGGAATATGGTGATGTACTGCCCTCTAACAGTCTGTGGCTGGTAGGACAGCGGTCAACACAGGTTGAATTATACACATACATATGCTTGTCGCAGGTTTTTACACACGAAATACCATCCGAAAACGTGCCATTGGGACAGTTTGTAATACAAGTAGGAATTTTGAATTGTGGGACTCTTCTGTTCAATACATAAATAATTGGAGCCAAGTCTGGACACGTTCTAACACACGTTCTGTTCCAAAGTAAATCCAATCCTTCCGGACACTGTGGCTTACACAAATGTCGATCAACGAAAGTGAAGTCCGGGCACGATTCTAAGCAAAATTTTGTATTTAAAGCCTCGAAATGGAAAGGTGCTTGATTTGGGCATGATGTTGTACACGTCTTTTTATTCCGAAACATGTTGCCTGGGCAGTCACGGACACAAACGCTACCAGAAAGTATATTATACGTTGAACATGTTGAAACACAAATACCCGATTCATTGTAGGGATAGTCCTGGGGGCATTCGTTCACACATGATTTGTTGTAAACCATCGATGTCGTATCGGAACAATGATGGACGCATGAAAAGTCCTCCCTAACCATATCATGTGGACAATCTGACAAACAATGATAGTCAAAGCAAAACGGTCTCTTTTTAGGACAAAATGCTTTTCGGCATCGCAAGACTGCTGTTTTTTCTGGTTTTGTTGCAGCTGATTGAGGGATAGCATCTTTCTTATTACACGTATAAGATAAACCCACAGGACAGAAGTCCAAACATAAATCGAACACTATATACGGTGCATTAGGAGGGCAGTTGTCAGTGCAATTGGAGGAAAATTCGACTTGGTAAGAACCCGACGGACATTCCACATAGCTGTTTCCTTTGTAGTGTACCAGTACCTCCCCTCTGACGATACAGATCTGAAATCAACAAAGAAGTCGTCTATAAATAAATATTTATATCAAAGAAAACAATTTAGTTCCTGATTTATAGATTAAACGATCATACTAAATCATCAACACACAAATGGTCATCAAGAAGTAGAAATATAAGCATAACCATTTTTGGAAACGTTAAAATAACGTCATGATGATATTAATGCCACCAAAAGAGAACTGAGCCGTGAATAAAATTTTAAAAGTTTACGTCATTTTAATATTATTTTAGTAACAATAACATTTAATTTCTTTTAATATTTTGAATATCTCAACGTTATTTTAACATCAAAATAGCTACATGCTTCCTGAAAGCTAATGACGTTAAAACAATAGAAGTTACCGTTTACATAACACTCCTAATATGTTGTTGGTTGGTTGATTGGTTGTAAAGGGTTTAAAATCCTACAGAAGCTAAGGACATTTAAGGATGTGCTTCTATGTGTGAATGGGTGTTGGAGGCATGGTATGTTGATGTTCTGATGCCAAATTTATAGTGCTACTTCACTGAAATACAACGTCGAAAAAATCCAGCACATTATTCCGCCCGGTCACATTATACTGAAAATGGTCGACCTAGTTGTTGCTATTTCCCTAAATGCTGAACGTAACCAGTGAATAACAACTACCAATTTTTAACTCACTTTGCACTCTTTTCTTACACTGATAAAAAATATCAAGCGTTTTAATGCATTGAACGAAATCAAGCTTTTCCATGTATAATAAAGATATACATGGACAAGCATTTATCAATGAATATGTAATGTAAACGTTAGAGTTGTGGTAATAAAGTAGAAAACGGGTCGTATTGATATATTATTAAAACATTCTCATTTTTTTTTTTTATGTATTCAATGTTCAGTTGGCTTGCCATACATTTTGTAAAAAAAAAAGTATTTCTGCATACATGCTGATAGTGTTTTGTGTATCAAGCATACGTTTAATTATTGTAAATAAATAACTCATCTGAACATTTTGTTACTTTTATACATGTATCAGCATATTACTTTTTAAGAATAGCCTTCATAATCCCTAAGTTTACAATTTCCAGCAGAGGTCTTGCAATAAATAGATTGACCAACTAATAATATATTAAAATAAACACGTTTGAATTTCGTACCAAATCCCTCATGATTTAAGGCATTTTATTTATTTTTAATCTTTCCTCACACCGACTCGCATCTCGAAAATGAAAAATAACAATAATAAGAAATAAAAAGTCGTACTCTGGACCATTTTAAAAATACATATTCTGAAGAACTGCAAATTTATTTTGTACAGCCTTAATTTTTTTTTGTAAATTTTATAATTTCGCTTGACAAATTTGTTCTCCAAAAATACTGGTGATGAATTTGTCTCAAAACATGGAAAAGTATTTATCAATGAATATGTAATGTACAAGCAAAAAATCCTCTATTTATATCACGGAAGTAGATTATCTAAGTCCGTGTTTAATGTCACATCAAGTAGTGTTCTCACCGGCGTCTGCATAACTGATTTACACTTTTAATGGATTTTGGTTAACAAAGACCGGTTTTAAAACGACAACCATGCAAGAAAAGTAGCCGTTTAACGTTATAAAATCTATATTATGCATGAAAAAGCTTGATTTCGTTTAATGCACCAAAACGCGTGATATTAGTGTATGAAAAACGCTTACAACAAAACAACGACGAGACAAGCAGTAAACAACATAACATGATCACACAACATTCTGTCATACTGACATAGCAACATGATGAAATTACTCAGCAACATACAGTAACATGGCTACTCAACATCATTTACATGAATACTCAACTTCATTAACATGAATACTCAACAGTATAGCATGAATACTCAACAGTATAGCATGAATACTCAACAGTATAGCATGAATACTCAACACGATGCTGTTTCAACTCAACACCAATACGAGACAACTTAACGACATGTCCACCTAACATATTGACATGTTAACACAACATAATGACATGTCAACCGAACATAATCACATGTCAACACAACATCATGATATGTTAACCGAACATTATTATATATCAACCCAACATAATTATATGTTAACCGAACATAATTATATGTTAACCGAACATCATGGTATGTCAACTCAACATAATGACTTGTCCACCCAACATTATGATAAGTTAACCCAAAATTATTGTATGTCATCCCAACACCATTTAACGTCAATCCAACATAACGACATGTCCTGCCAACATATTGACATGTTAACCCAACATAATGACATGTCAACACAACATCATGATATGTTAACTGAACATTATTGTATGTCAACCAAACATAACGACATGTCCACTCAACATAATGACATGTCAACTGAACCTCATAACAGGTCAACCCTACATAACGACATGTCAACCCAACATAATACAGACACTGAAGATAAGACAGTCGTGGCGTTCCATATCCTGTCATAGTTTCTCCGGTCATGACGTGTTCCGTCATTGCGTCTTCCGTCATGGTGTCTCCCGACATGATGTCTTCCATCATGGTGTCTCCTGTCATTGCGTCTTCCGTCATGGTGTCTCCCGTCATGATGTCTTCCGTCATGGTGTTTTCAGTCATGATGTCATCCGTCATTGTGTCTCTAGTCATAGCGTCTTCCTACTTAGTGTCTCCCGATATAGTGTCTTCCATAATGGTGTATCCCGTCATGGTGTCTCCTGTCATGATATTTTTCGTCATAATGTCTCCCGTCATGACGTATCCCGCCATTTTGATTCCCGTTAGATGCCTCCTGTCATCGTGTCTCCCGTCATGATGTGTTCCGTCATTGACTAATCCCTCATGGTATCCTTCATGATGTCTTTCGTCTTGATATCTCCCGCCATAGTGTCTCCCGTCATACTGTTTCCTGTCATATAGCCTCACGGCGTGATGTCTTCCATCATGGTGTCTCCTGTCATAGTGTCGTCCGTCATGGTGTCTCCTGTCATAGTGTCGTCCGTCATGGTGTCTCCTGTCATAGTGTCGTCCGTCATGGTGTCTTCTGTCATAGTGTCGTCCGTCATGGTGTCTCCTGTCATAGTGTCGTCCGTCATGGTGTCTATCGTCATAGTGTCTCACGTTGCATTGTCTTCCGTAACGGAGTATCCCTACTTGGAGTCTCCCGATATGATTTGATCCGTTACGGTGATTCCTGTTACGGCGTGATAAAATTAGATATATACCCCAACGGTTCTTCACTGGTTATGTCTGAAATGCTAATGTATAGCATATGAATATATACACCTGCATTTTGTTGGCTGCCTCGATAGACATGCCCATTCATGTATGTACCCTTTGTCATAACAGAACGTCTGCACTCGTGTATTAGTTTAATGAAAGGAGGAGTCGCTCGACTACATAATTTAAGGTAAGAATATATTTTTACATATGATTTGTTGATCAAAACTGAAATACAAAACCAATAGATAATATCTCTGTGTGTAGTGTGATTAATTGTTATATATATGACGATTATCAGCTTCTTACCTGTGTTACAAAGGACGAAAACATTACAACAAACAGTCGAAGCTGGTGTCTATCCATGGTGTCACATAGGGTATGTGTGTTGAGCTGTGCATTAGATCACTTCCGGTGTCTAAATATATCCAATCAGTCACGTACCCAGGGTTGCTACGTTTTCTTGTACATTATAAGAGTCAAGGACAAAAAATCATCGAGACGTATACACATCGATTTAGGTTTCATTGTGAATTAAATATAAGAAACCAGTCTTCAAAACATGACAAGGAAGATACTTGTAAATTATTTCCTAGGGGATACAACAATTATATTTGTACTCTAACTTACTCAATCGTTTTCATTTAACGAGAACGTTATCAACATAGGAAGTATGACTATGATTAACTCATTCACCCCTGGAGACACATTTGAATCCTTCCAATTCAAAGGTTGGAATATTTCATTATGAAATTTCAGGGGTTAATGAGATAAGGGGAAATACATTTTACTTGCGCATAAAATACAATAACCAATGTTTCGTTTCATACAGAAGAGAGATAATTTATTGCTCGCTTGTAGCCATGTTACAATTACTGATCACAAAAAAATGTATAGTAAGCAAAACATATATTACTAGTATCCCTTTTTTTAATGGCTTTACATTTGGACATATATTATTGAAGAATCGATATTTCAATTACAAACCGATGTATCAGAATGTAATACACCCTTGAAAATCCGTGGGTCACGCTCGCTTACGTTCCCTGCACACCTGGAATATGTCATGACAGAATCGGAGGCTAGCTGTTAGCTATTGCATTTTTTTAAGTGAAACGCCGATCAATATTACTGTAACGCTGCCGGACGAATCTTTTTGCAGTTACTCAAAGGATCAAACTAATATACTTGTATCATAAATACGGTGACACAATACAGCTTTTTATTTTGTTAATACATATTCAAGAGGCGTAGAGAAAGTAAAGAGATGACAAGGTTGAAAAAAACTGAGTGCAATGGTTCATATCAGCATATAGTTTACAGAACATGTAGATATGTTAATTTAAACAAGAAACGAATCTACATCAGAAAAGCAATTTAACCATGTTTATGAACTAAAACGTAATCCTTATTTCACTTTTGATAATATAATAGGAACGTCGTGCACGACAAAATAATAGGACACTGAACTCATATAATATTTGTGGAAATAAGGTCAAGGTCTTCAGAAAAACCTTCTTGTAGTAATATTATTGACTAATGTGCTCAAAATCGTTTGATAAATAGAGGATCTTACATGAATGTCCGTGTCATACTGAAATTATTAAACGAGTTTAAAAATTGTATATGACAAGAGCCTTTAGGCAAGTGTCATATCAAATTATTGAACGAGTTCCATCAATTAAACATGACATGGACACTATGTAAGATTCTCTGTATCACATGACAATCATGAACAAAATTTCAAACACAATATTATGTATTATCAGCTGACTCCTGATAGGTGAAAACCAAAGTACTCCGAACATAGTATTGGCATTCCGCACAATGTCAAGTAGTTTCATATATATTTGTATTTTAAAAAAGAGCAGCGTTCAATGGCATGAAAATAATAATGACAAAATAATAATTTCATATTCATTTAAAATAGCAGTAAATGTATAATTTGGTATAATAAATAAAAGTAGTTCCTGTAGTGGCGTAGGAATATGTTGCTTTAGGTTTCATAACACGTGTATTTCAATGTGCCATATTTATGACATGGCCGTATGACATAGTAAAATGGGTTGGTTAGGCGATAATTGCTTATATGGAATTGTCCTCCGCCATTCTGAACATTTAAATATGTTTATTGCTGTATATAAACGTTTAACTTATCTGCTGTTTTGCATTTGGAAATACAAATCAGACCGTCCCCACAAATACGAACACGTCGACACCGGCAAATCTCGGCCAAATTCATAAAATGTCACTTCCCCATAACGAGAACCGGGGCAGTGACAACCAAACAACAAGACAAACTTATGAGAATAGGAAAAACACTGATTTGTATATCATAAATTGGAATAGCATACACTGTAAATTCCAATGAGATCATGATGACGACCGTCAGCACTCCAGGACGAGATGCATTTAATGTCTGACAAATTGTGTATCGGGATGTAGATGTTAGCACTCCTTTAGATGAGATAAATACTGGTCGAGGCAGTCAAGTATAAAGACACCGTAACAAAACCAATACGTGTGTGTGGTATGCACGAAACATTCACACTCATACAACCGCGCTAGATAAATATTCAACGAAAAACCTAACTCTTCCTGTAATGAATACAACAATTTTGATATTATAGTTCTAGAGAATGGTTGTATTGTGTAGGTTAATGTTAGTACTGTAGACATAAGGAGATTCGTCAAAGCTAAGTTCCATGTAAATACAAACTTATAATGTACTGCGTTTAAATGTCTTAAATCTTACTGAGAAGCAACTACAATCTCATCTATAGGAGTGCTAAACTCTGCATGCCGATACTCATTCATGTTTGGACTACCTGTACATTTTGGAATTTATAGATAGGCATGCAATATGTATAATATTGTTTTCACAAGAAATGAAATACGAAGTAAACTAAATGAGACATCTAGTTAAATAAACTAATACACTAAATAAACTTGACATTTATACTGCACCACATTGTCATTTCGTCCATTCAGAAACATTTTAAATTAGTATGGCAAGGACCTTATAGAACCGATAATAACGTTACATATGTTCAACTTTGGTGGCGCATTGAGCATATAATGCTGTCAGATAGAGTGGTAAGCTTCAAACAAACCAACACTTACTTGAATCCTACCATATCAAAATGGTGATCAATACAAATTTGTATTCTCCCTGTAGCATAGTTAACGCCTTAGAATTGATCCGTTTTCCACTACATGTTACAAATGTCTTGTCAGCTTTACTAATACACTTTGGTACTATTGTTTTAATGTGGATTGGTATGAATTGTACATCTTTGCCCACTCTCTAATAACGCCATGCACTTTTGTTTTCAAGAGCAATGTCTGATGACGAAATCGTTCCATTATTACACGAAGAAAGCATTGAACCTGCAAGCAATGTTTGTCGACAAAGTCCAATAAGGCCTCAGAGAAGTTTACCGCCCGGGAAAACGTACCATATCTTCATATCTTACTCGTCACACGATCAACCTTATGTACTACGTCTGAAAAACGTTTTGAAAGGATTGGGTTTCAAGTAAGTATGTACAATGTACATGAATTTGAAGTGAACGTAATAAAATGCATATGTGATATAATCCTGCTATATAACGGTCATTAATGATTACGCAATAGTAAATAAGCAGCTAATATTGTACCGTGAATCAAAATATCCATCAAAAGTGTACCCTGTACGTGTTTACCTGTTTCATGTTGAAAAATGGAGACAAATAAATAAAACCCCTTCACTGCCAGGGTAGTCATATTTACGGAAAAGCATAAAGGCCACGTAAAAAATCAATCAATTTCGTTGTTTTATTGGTACAAACTCGAAATTGCAACTTATTCACTCGAAATTTCGAGTTAAAATTCAACATTATTATCTCGCAATTTTGAGTAATTAAGTCAAAATTCCGTACCTTTAGTCTATACAAAACCAAAATTGGCATTTCCCCCCTCACTAACACTTCATTTGAAGCATTGGGAGTCTTTCTTTTCCTGGAGGTGTTGTGTCACCTCTTCATACATGACAGGGTTTTTTTCTGTGTGAACTCCAACTTCATTACACATCAAGTTTTTGTTCCTCGATGAGATTTTCATAACACATCTGAACAACTAGTGCCTCTAAGTCTAACTGTTCCCTACCAGGGTTTTCAGGAGTGTCATCTCCAGATATGTTCTCCCTATGTAACTCAGATTCCCAATAGCCCATGACCTTGCCCTCACTCAGGGCCCAAGTTCTGAGGTTACACACTATCACATGAACTCTAGCTGTGGACTTTAGGATTTGATCGAAACACCAAGATGGCCGACACTTGTAGGCGCCATTCCTCAGAAAGTACTGAAGGGATCTCTCTCAAATGTATATGTACGTTCTACTTGGTTCGTTGTTAAATATACCAATGGCCTAAGTTAGATTACACCCCTCCTTGACATCCATTCTTACTATATAAGAATTTCATTTTACATAAGGCAACCGCTAGTCCAAGTCAGTTTGATTGTCATGCACGAGTGTATTTGTTACTGTCTGCAAATCTCTAGGAACAGAGCACTCTCCAATTGTAACTCTTGGTGGGAGTGTCAAATCTCTAGGTACAGAGCATTCTCAAATTGTAACTCTTGGTGGGAGGGTATCACCTTGGGATCGCCAAATCTACACACAACCTTTACTCTATCTTATAACGTATTTTATCAAGTATGAGATTTGATATTAATACATATTATCAAGTGTGATATATAATCTAAATACGTTTTCTTACAAAGTGTAAGATATTATCCAAAAACATACCTTATCAAGTAGAAGAAAATTCAGTATTGGTGTTGACTTTTATGTAGTATGCGTTAAAGGGACATCACGCGAAGAGCCGTATTTTGTTTAATGAATGTATGTGTTGTATGCACTTCCACTTATGTTACCTCGCTATCCCCATATTCATAGTCCGTTCCAAATGTCCAGTTT
>JAUMHH010208682.1:0-12903 GCA_032359455.1 Chlamys rubida
GAGGGCAAAATGAAGAACATTACACATGCTTTGCTTTAAAGCTGTCCATACCGGCCGCTGCACTGAAAAGTAATATCATATCAAAACGAGACAAAACGATATAGATATTAAGTTGTATACTTAAAGAGTAGACAAGCGACAACTTTGAACTTTCAAAGCGTTAACGTTCCAGTTAATACATGTATAATATATGTACATTGTCGTTCTATATACACGTAAGGTCATATATATACTATATATATAACTGTACGGGTAGACTGATCATGAGACAGGCACGTACATGTGTTCTTTAATTGCGTGGTCCAAAGTATAGCCAAACTCACATTCAGGTACACCTGCTATTCGGTAGTGGAGTTGGGGTGTTGGCTAGTACTTGGTGTCGCAGCATATGCATGTGGAAGTGTCCCGGATGTACTAAGTATAATGGAGGAGTGTTTTTTTAAGTTTATGTTATTAATCTTACGTTTCATTTGTTTTCAGTTTTGTTTTAAAAGTTTAAGCGTCCTATTAACAGTTAAGGTCATATAGGAACCTGCCTCTATGTTAGTAATGCATATATGTTTATCTTTGTCAATTATACTTACATGAATGTAGTTACGTAAAATCAACATTAATGGGTAGTTCTTAAATACATTTGAGATATCGATTTAAAGCATCGTCACAGGGACCAGATAATATATATAATAACCCCTAAAATGTGTAAAGTTAGTCGAAACACGTCAATTTATGTCAAAATATAGATGGAAGAAATTATCCAGTCTCTGTAATAATCAATCAAGGATTGATATATATATGTGTATTAGTTAAAGACTGGGTTTTGCAGTTGCAGTTTATAGGATTATTTTCATGTCTATAGTTATGAGCAGGTCCAATTTGTAGTCTATACTTGTTCAAGTCGATATATAGATAGGAAAATGAGTGATAATCGCCGAGACAGACAGCAATTCTATAATAGTCTCTGATTAATCTATTTTATTCAAAATAAACAAAATATTTATTTTCTATACATTTTTTATGAAACAAAAACAATGACCGAACGTGATTTTGACCTGATTAGTTGTCGATGGCAAGGCACTTGATTGAGACTCGTAAATGCGTATATCGTAAATTATGTATAGATAACTCTTCACATAAAATTTTCTAAGCGATGCATTAAACGATATAAAACGCGAAAATGAATATCACGTGAAATATAATGTAGTTATCCCTTGTGTTCGAAATTTAGCTTTATATACTTTATCAATAAGTGCAAATTGGCCATAACGTAATTTACATGACGTCATACATTTACTTAAAAGGCTGCAAATCACACGAGATTGACGTTCTATCGCTACATTTATGATCGAAATATAGCGCCCGCAGCCTGGATATGGCCTGGGCAAGTCCATTGCGAACGAAGACAACTTCGATCTCCTGTGATCATGACCAACATATACAGGAGTTGTCGCGCTTCTCTCACAAGCGCTTTTCAGAGCGAAGGATTTCATCAGCATTACGTTTTCTTGCATCACCGAGCGAAATTTGCGTCTTTCAGTTACGACGTCTAGCGCGTTTATCTAGATACTTCTGGTATTATTATGGAAATGGAAGTGTTTCGTTTCGTGCCATATGGATATATTATATATTTTATGATTGTGACAAGTATAAGATTTATTTCTAAATCAGAGTGTACACTTTCTATGTTCACAATGTCGATGCTCAAATGAAGAAATACCCCAAGGATGTGAGAAAAGGGTGATGTATTGAATTCAAAGGATGTACTACATGTAACGATGGAGGTGTGTGCTCATAAAATCTATCCATATACATGTTAGGTTAAAGATATGTCGTAATATGACGGTTTACCCAGTAACAGTGGGGAAATATAATGGTCCACATGAAAATTTTGTAAACCAGGGCCCTCAAGCATGGATTCTGTGCTCAAACCAACTTTCTAGTATCAAAAAGTCAAATATAAACATTGAAAACAGAATTCAGCATTAAGTCTCTTTAATTTTTTTCCAAATCATTGACGAAGTAAGATTGTTTTTATTAATTTATAACTGAAATAAGAAATAAGGCTTTAGAACGGTTTTATTTTACGGGCCCAGAAATCGGGGACTGTAACTTATTAATAACAAATCGCATTGCTATATTTTACAGCTGGTAGGTATACTGTACGTATGATAATGTACACGTTTTACGGATAATTCGCTTTAGACTGAAGAATTTATTCTACATGTCTCTAAACATACATGATGTATGTAACTTTTGATTCGAGTTTTAAGGATATATGCATACAACGTAAATGTAAATGTGATTTTTGTCGGAGTCACGAAATTATGCCCCCTTAACACATTATAGTCTATGCTTATGGCTACGGACGATAGAACAGACATAGATCTTTAAAACGCATTTATGTTTATAAAATATAAATATACTAGCGTAAAAAACATTCTGTATTTTCGTAATTACAAATCAGGTACATGTACATGCAAATTAATGCAAACATTCAGTAAATAGTGAATATATTTTACTAAGTAAATACCAAACAAACGGACATGCATTATTAAACACGAAATAACGACACAAATGTGTTATGTTTATTCAATTATAATGAATTGTTTTAAGGAATTTTTTTCCACAGTCGAAGATAATTTCAACTTATAAAATTCAAAAAAGGGTCCTACCCTTAGCTATAAAGTTCCAGTCTTTGGTATATACACCTGTATAGCAAATATATATGTCCGTACTTTATAAGGGCACGGGTAGGGTGATCACGAGGGAGGCACGTGGAGATGTTCTTAACAAATTAAAGTCCAAAGTATAAGCATGCCATGCCCTACAGTCGTGAGAACAAACGCACATATATATGTAATTCGGTGGGGAGTTCAGGTGTTTGCTAGTAAATTTGGTGTCGTTACTTGCGAAAGTGTCCCGGATGTACGTGGTGTAATGAAGGATATGACCCTAGTATGTTTATAAGGTAAATATGTGAGCAAATAGTGTCGTCACTGATAGCATCCTATTTGAGCAAGTGTTTTATTTTGCAACTTTTGTTTTCTTTTTCTTTTACCAGTCATGCTTACATAAAGTTTGTATTCCCTTATCATCATTTATTTTGTTGAGTCTGCATATACTCTCTCTCTCGCTCTCTCCCTCTCTCCCTCTCTCGCTCTCTCTCCCTCTCTCTCTCTCTCTCTCCCCCTGTAACTGATCGGTAAGTTGCTGCTAGCTTGTATATGTTTAAAAGGAGACGGATTTACATAAGTTTTTACATTTTTTTCTGAATCCTTATGGAACATTTTGTGTATCATGAAATGTTGTTGTAAAAACAAATTAAAGTTTAAACTAAAGTTACATAATATCATTATTAATATGCAGTTCCCAGCGTTATGTGAAGTTATATATGACATATATAAATTATCAACGCAGTAATCTTAAGGCTGGTTTTCAGTAAAAATGAGTATTGTCTTGCCTATATGGACTTTAACACAAGTAATAGGTGTATAGCCTGTAGACTTGCTCAAGTCAGAAATAGATAGGAAAATAAGAAATAGTCATAGAGGCTATATGACCATCCTTTAGTTTCTGATCAGTATACTTGCTTGAAAATATACTTTACTATATTATATGTTTTGTTTTATTTCATTTTCTTTTTGTTTTAATAAAATCAACTAAAAGCACTACTATTTACTACATTGTACATTGCCATTGATTGCGTATTGTGCAGTTTGTACAGTAATTTTCGCGAGGACATCAATTTGCGCTTTGCCTTATATTATTCAAAAATAATCGTTAACGTGAAACTTTTATTTTCGATCGATACTCCACAGGATATAAACGCGCAAATATATACATCCAGCGATAAAGTAGTAAACTACAGGATTCGAAAATTGAGACTTTTATAAATTAGTGTGCAAATGTATATCAAGTGGATTTTCAAATTATTAATTTTTTGATATTTGTTGTGATTGCTGACGTTATTGTTTGTTTTATTATATGTTAAAGTACGTGTGTCGTTTATTGGCTGACACCGGCACACTTTTAACCAAAACAAAGTCATCGTCTTTTTTGTCATGTTGAAAACCGAAGTCAGCATTTAAAAATATGGTGTTATTTGCTTAAAAGCTGAGTTAACATTGTGCACAAAGCCATTTACACGATCACATACAATAAGGGCATCAGAATGCAAATTGGACTAAAGTGGTTAATGAAATACGTCCAAGTATACAGGAGTTGTCGCGCTTCTCTCACCAGCGCTGTTCAGAGCGAAGGATTGCATCAGCATAGCTTTTTCTTGCATCACCAAGATTTTTGTTACCAACATTGGCAGTAACCATTTATCTTTCAGTTAAGACGACGTGTGTTTCCCACACAACCTGGGTTCTTCTAGTATTATTCCGAAATGAAGTGTTTCGTGTCAACAAATGGAAACATCAGACGTTCTATGACAGCAAACGAGTGGATTACTTATTCCTATTACAACAGGACGCAACGTAGTGTGGTCAGAACGTGGATGTTTAAGCGAAGAAAAATTTCAAGGACGTGAAAAATAAGTGGATTACATATATGCGTATTACATTGGAATAGAACGTGGATTCTTAAAGTAGAAATAGTTCAATGATGTGAAAAATAAGTGGAATATATAATATTCGTATTACAACGGGAGATCCTTTACTGTGTTAAAACGTGTATGCATTAATGAAGAAATATTTCAAAGATGTGAAAATAAGTGGATTATATATCCGTATTACAATGGAATCGAACTTACTATGTCCAGAACCTGGATGGTCAAATGAAGAATATATTCCAAGGATGTGAAAAATAAGTTACGTATTGAATTCCAGCGATATTACTAGCTTTGGATAGGTTTGCTCATACATTCATAATTCATGTATAATTAATTAACTAAATGATTTCTTGCAAAGTGTTCAGTACGAAAAGCACTAAAATAAGAAAACGAAGAAAACCGAGCATATGAGTCATGTGAGTCAGAGTGATAGTAATACATATTTACTGCAATCCGTAAACAATTTCTAAACCAGAAAAGACCACCTTATAAATGTGTAAGTCAGAAACAAGGAATTGTAACTTACCAATAAGAGTACGTGTCGTTGCTATATTTGACAAAAAGAGTATTATGCTTCCATGCATATCAAACATGTTTTTGGTATTAGAATTAAAGGTATATGCTACCTTGAGTTTTAAACTTGTTTCTGGAGTAAAAATTAAGGGTATATGCATGCTACACCTTACGTATTCCACCTGCTTTTGGTGTCAGAGTTAAGGGTATATGATACCTTACACATCATACCTGTTTTTTTTGTTAGAGTTAAGGGTATGTGCTACCCTACACATCATACCTGTTTTTGGTGTTAGAGTTAAGGGTGTATGCTACCTTACACATTATACCTGTTCTTGGTGTTAGAGTTAAGGGTATATGTTACACCTTACACATCATACATTTACCTATTTTTGGTGTCAGATGTATTTCACTTATTTTGAAATAACTCTTTAAGGTGAACATATTCCCGGTTTTGGAATGGTCTATTCGGGTAAATTGGCGCAATAATATCCACAAGCAAAACAATTATTTATAGATTATATACACTATAAAGATGATATATGGAGTAAATAGATTTAGAACCATTGCCTACTGGAGCATTTCTACACAGTGGTTTGTTTAAGGAGACACACAGCGAAAATTTCCACGATGCAAGAATTTTCACTTTTACAGTAAAACGTCTTACATACAAAGTAATAGTGGGCCGGGCCAGGCAACACCTTGTATATATAGGTAAATAATTAAGGTAAAAGATGGGGTTTGTATGGAACTAACCAAAATTGATCATGATTGGCTGTTACCTTCTGACAACACTTAACATTGTTGTCCAAAAAGAAAACCCCTTTCTCCCCTATTTGAGGTACATTCCGAATGTTCCGCTGATAGCTGTTGCTTTAATGTCTAACATACCTACTTATTCTGACTTAAAACCATGACTAATTGCAAATTTGACTACCACAGTTTGATTGTATAGATTGTCAGTTGTGATTTTGCCAATATTTGTTGGACTTAGTCTTAAAGCATTTAATTTACCGGCCTTTGTCATCCATTTAGTTATATTCTGTAGCATCTGGTCATCCATGTAGAAAAACGCTAGGCGTGCAAAATGACCGTATACCCAGTCACGTGGACGCTGAACAGACATTGGAGGATTGAATAGTGCAAGTCATTTGAGAGACGCGTAATGTTTACACAGGTGCATGTTCTACCATACATGCATGTATGCATTTAAATGTGATTTGTGCAATTCGTCTACCTGTAATAATGCTTCGTGTTATTTTCTGTTTACCAGAACTCATTTATAGCAAGTATAGACAGCTTCACTTAGATAATATTTACATTGTTTTTATTTTCATAATTCTTCAAAATTAAAACAAAACTGCATATCATTAAAGTTCATGTTTTCCTCGTCCGATATAAACAAAGAAATATATTTCTACGCATATTAAAAGCTAAGTGGATACTTTGAGTAAACAAACCATTAAGATGATAAAACTCCATAATACATGATCCATTCATATTGGCAGCCTTGAAATGACCTTTTCAACTTTAAACGAAAGATTTATGAGGGTTTGAACACCAGAAATCATTATTGATTGAGGAAGATGTCCCAAATCTGTACACATGAATAGGCAATAAGTTTGGCTATGGTTGTGTTGTTGTCACCACCCTAATCGACGAAGGATCGTTGACAGGGGTCATAAGGTGTCAGCAACGAGGTCACTGACGCCTCGCGCTTCCGTGAGCAATTACGAGGGTGCTATCTATATGTAAACTGGCTGACTGACTGCTATGTATTCTAAACACTGCAATTCAAAAACAGGTTGGAACTGATAAGGGTCTTTTTGGACATGAAGAAAAATATCTCAAAATGCAATATCTGATCAATATAATTGTTGTTCGCATACATATTGTTTTACCGTCGGCCGATATGTGTTTAAAGCGAAATATTAAAATTACAATATCGGCAGGATCTTATTCTTGTTAGTTACCTCTGTAGCCCAAAAATAACTCTATTCTGTTATATGAAAATATCTATGTATGTATAACTGATCAAATGCGTCTTCATACAGGATTGCACATATAGGTGTAGGAGTGAGAAAATGAATGACCAGAACGTTTTTCGAACCCGTAACCCTCCGAAATCTAGACGGACGCTCTACCAATTGAGTTGTATGATCGCCGACGATCGACCCAGTCCAGTTCTGCTATGTTGGTATATAGTCAAACACAATCAAGCATTATGTTCTTATTGCATTATTGCTTATAAGATCAGGTGTTTAGTTTATTATTTAATTGAGTACTCTCAAACATAGCGGGGTCTTAAAAAGCCATCTTTTGTCAGGTTCGGGTATCCCATTGCCAATCATTCACCCAGTAACTGAAACAGGGGTTGGTCACGGTACCAAATGTAACAGAAGCGGGAAAATGTACGGACGGACCGGTGTTCGAACCCGGAACTCTCCGAACCCTAGACGAACGCTCTACCCATTGAGTTGCCTGATCGCTGACGATCGACCCAGCCCAGTTCTGTTATATTTGGATACCAAAAACTATATTCTGGTTGCAGTATTGCTTTGTGTACTGTGAACTCACTACTTATTGTGGGGTTGTGAATTTCGTTGATTTTGTGGGTAATCTTCACCTACGAATTCATAGGTCTACGAAGTAATTACGAATTTGATATAAAACAATTCTCCGTTTGAGTGGGTATACTCGTTATCCACGAATTCATTTACCAACGAAATTATGTTCTGTCAGGAAACCACGAAATTCGGTCCCTATTCGGTATTTTCACACATAGTTTGATTTTTTCCCCTTTTTAAACATAACATAATCTCTTTGTTTTAATAATAGACATTTTTTATCATGAGTATAGCTATTGAATAATGTAAAGGTGATGCAGTTAAGAAACACGTGGCATTCGTGCGTCCTCAGCATAAGCTATGGTCATTCATGCGTGAATGCATATGGTTAACTTATTGGACAGGTACAGGTAGAGTGAATATATATTGAAATACACATGTTTTTTATATCCAAATACTAATACATTGAATTTCGGGTATTAGTCAGGCCATCTGGTCATTTCAAGCGAAAACCTGAATTTATCAGGAAATGACAATATCGCTTTCAATATGATTTTGAAATGTTTCAAAGTTAGGACATGTTAATTAATTCAACACATCAAACAGAGAACATGTGTCGAACTCTCGCCGAACTCTCGCCTCCAATATCTCCCAACCGCTCTGGACCTTTTGCTGAACGTTATGAGTTTAACCCCCACCTACCAGATCGTCGATGTCAAATTTTATCAAATGTTCAAAATATGAGAGGACCGGGTCTGATTACCGAGATTCTGTCAAAATAAATAGTTTAACTGAATAAACGACCTTACACAGAGTCAGTTGGTCCTTTAATTTATATGTTTATGCTGTTTTGCATTCTTCGACCGACTTGAATAAAAACAATGTAACCACTAACACACATGAACACACATGTTTACACTTTTGAGATAAGACAATAACATGTTTTGCATTAAGTTGTTTTTTGTTTGTTCTGATAGTTTCTTGCAGTAAGCTAATCAGGTGACGTCTTTCTAAAAACAACTTGGATGACTATTTTTGTTATTTTTTCCAGTTACTGTCACGGCGTTTCGTGTTTTTATCAGTTCCAGTCAAGGTCATTATCCAAATTGTATTGGTCATTCAGCATGTAGCTTGAGGGAATACATTTATTTAGGTGCATGATCACTTGTTAGGATAATCTCCACATATTGTGTTAATTCTAAACCTCTTAGATAAAATCTCCCGTGTCAAACACTGTCTCGAAATAGATGTACTTTACAAGGCCGAAGAAATGTTAGCGCCATTATTATCCCGCGAACGATTGCGTGAGGCAATAGTTAACCGGTAACGTATTATGTCATTGATATAATCTAAGGCTGCTATTCCGTGAAGGCCTGTAATCACTGTACACCATTGCATGTCTGAAGTACGTATGCCTGACAGTTAGCGGGGTTTCGTGTGACGACAGAGATGAATGCACGTGTAGTAGGGCCAACACGTAACAAACCTGTTCCATGTATGATGTACACGTTTTGACAGTCAGTGTGTGAATTTGCGTGACGACAAAAGTGCATGTACGTACGTAAGTGCAAACACATGTGATACACATATGCATGTAGCAAACCACACGTGAGTGAAAACCATGTTATTATATCATTATTTCTCTAAAATGCATATGGAAGCTAATGTGATCACAAGTGTATAAAATTAAGGTTGATCACCCAAATTCCAACCCCTTGATAAGTCATATTCAGAAACGAATTCCAAAATCGGTGCTTGCATATAACATTTGAATAAAATGACCTTGTACATTAGTGATGAAAATGGTATAAATACGGTCGGTATGCCTCTCAACATCTAGTGAAAAGAGAAAGGAAGCTCCGCATGACCTGGGTATGAACTCCAGAACATATGTCATTTCGTAACCTTAATGACTTATAATTGACAATAATTATTAATAACCGCTAAGCACCATTTAAATACCTAAAACACAAGGCCAATATGTTTAAATTACATATGTTAATTCCAGTTTGTAATTGGGGTTTTCAATATGAATTATCATAAGGATGACATTTTGGGTGAACGAAGCATCTTTCAGTGGGGCATGTGGAACCTGAAAAAAACACGAAATTTATTTAAGGAACGGCAGGGAAGGATGGTAGAAAGGGAACCCTTACGAACATTCTTCGTCTTTCCATCATAAAATCACAACTAACGAAATTGGTATATTTTTAAAGTAGCATTTCATATTAACTGTGCCAGAAGTATTCTCAGCTACCGACTTTAAGTTAATTGATCATTAGAAATATGATGCCGTTTTAAAAAGTAAAAACAAAAATCGAAACAGAACGAAAAACAATGTAGATATACACATCTCCTTATGAACACTTTGTACGTTTAGGACCTATCAGTGGTAATAACGAATAACGATACCAGGTAACATGTATGTAATTCGTGGACGTCATTTTTTGACGTCTTCTTGATTCTTATCGCAATCTTCTCCTCCAATCTTTGAACCTGCTTTTGTGTTTCTATTTCTAGGTTTACATAAAGACTGCTCACTTATATGAGTAAGTATTTATAAATATCGTTACCATCCCATTGTGTTTAAATGAATTAAACAAAAACAGGTTAATTATACAAACATCACCAGATATGAAGTGATTTTATTGCTTTGTTTCTCTTTCCTGAATTTTACGTTTCAAAATTGCACTCTGGTTCGTTATAAGCTTGCCACTGCCGTGCAGTTATGATGTAAGGGGTGCATCGGGTTTTACCTTACCCACAATTCATATACAAACGTAGATATTAAAGACCATAAACTTACTTTTAACGAATCAAATGTTCGCACAAAAAGCGTGCCAGATATGATTTGTACAGCAAAATGTTTAACGTCATAATTGCTATTGGAGATGGGCCAACACTAAGTGTTCTTTTCAATATACTGGTACTTATCTAAACATTCAAATCACGAGTTGTATTTCCAAAAAATCGCAGGCGTCTTTGAAACTTGGAAATCAACGATAGTGCTTTATTTCTTTCAAATATTGGAATTCATTCAAACCTGCATTGAAAAACTCCACCGGAAAACACACAAAGTGGTTCCTAAAAGCATGTCGTTTATTAACACAAGTTCAGTACACAATGGTATCACACAAATAGCGAAATTAAAGCGATCGTTTTTAACAAAGGTAATATAAACGAAAAAACAGGGCGAAAGCGTGTTTAGTTATCAAATAGCTGTAATTATTTTTAATTATTTCAATAATAAAGTGTACCCGCACTGATTTATCTACTAGCTATATCCTATTAAGGTTCCCCTAACCACTCCCAAAAACTGATATGATATATTCGAAAATATTTTTTTCGGCATGAATTTAGCTTTGATAAATCATATCGAAAAGAAACTAAACCTTGCAGGTTTATTTATGAAAAGATGATGTAAAGAAAGAAATAATCCACATTGTTGTTCTGAGTGTAAAGAGTCAACACGGCTAGACCAGGATTCGAACCCCAGATCACAAATTGTTTCCCCTGTAGCTTTACCCGATTGAACTACCTGTTCAACGGAAGTGCCATAGACCAAATGATGTAAATCACTAATTTTCGAGGGTTGTTGTTTTATATTTTGTTGATTTCGTGGATCATCTTCCTACACGAATTAATGTCCAGGAAGTAAATACAAGTTTGACACAAAGCCACTCTCTGTATGACTTGGTACGCGTACTCCACGAATTCATTTATCCACGAAATTGTGTTTTTCGGGAAACCACGAAATTTGGACCCCAAGCAAATATGAAATTTCACATTACGCTACAGTTATATCAAAAACGAAATTAAGGGTAGTTTACTGTATATAGGAAAAACTACATCGCAGTAGGCCAAGGATCCTTAAAAAATGTCTGTCACGATTCTAGTGCACACCCTCGACCTATCAGGTATGATCATGTGAAACGTTTAATCTGTTTTAAATGATAAACATGTTTACCGATGTTTTAGCAAGCGCAGTACGAATACTACTTACCGGCGCGACTTAGTGCTAGGCACGCGTCGAACAATGGTTGAAAGCTATATCGGTTGCCCTAATAATACCCAACCTTGACTGAATATCAACTATGTCAATTATTAACATATTATTTAAATATGTTTAACATTCTTTATGTCAAACCTCATAAAAGATTATTTCCCGATTCACGTTCTCTGGGCCTGTTCATTTAGTTTTAATGTGTTTGATATATAAAATTCATTTCTAAAAGATTTTATTCGTGTAGTCTAGTGAAAATATAAGCTCAATATATAATGTACAATTGGTATTAAGGCCATAAAATAAAGAAGAAGAAAAATAGAGACGTCATCATATGAATTGTCAAAACGTGTAAGGGCATAATTAAGTGTGTTATCAATGTGTATATTAACATTTAAACAGAAGTTTGACTTTTGCAAACAGATGTAGATATCGTTAATAAAAAAAAACATTAATTGCAACCTTGACTTTTCGTGACAAAAGAATCAATGATGGCGACAACTCATATTTTAACTGTAAATTTAGTTTTACAACGCTCAATTGCTGTATACCGATTTATAAATGTATGAATTCTGTTCTGGTATATTTCTTTTTCAATTTCGTTTATACAAAGAACAAAACGTAAAAATAAAACTGGGGACTCAATACTCGCAGATTGTACACCAATGTAGACAAAATAGTTTGAAAAACACTGGTTATATCTCGGTTTGAGTAACTTTATCATATTTATACATATCTGACTCCGTAATGTGCCGTGCCTACTCTTTCCAATAGGACGTTCACATACATCTTAGGAATAGTCAATATAAACGGAATAGTCTATACCTGGAAATTCCACATGCTATTACTATGTATACATTGTAGTGTGTTGTGTACCTCTATACCTGTAAACTTCACATGCTATTTCTATGTATACATTGTAGTATGCTGTATACCTCTATACCTGTAAACTCCACATGCTATTACTATGTATACATTGTAGTATGTTGTGTATACCTCTATACATGGAAACTCCACATGCTATTACTATGTATACATTGTAGTATGCTGTGTACCTCTATACCTGTAAACTTCACATGCTATTACTATGTATACATTGTAGTATGCTGTGTACCTCTATACCTGTAAACTTCACATGCTATTACTATGTATACATTGTAGTATGCTGTGTACCTCTATACCTGTAAACTTCACATGCTATTACTATGTATACATTGTAGTATGCTGTGTACCTCTATACCTGTAAACTTCACATGCTATTACTATGT
>JAUMHH010208693.1:0-10519 GCA_032359455.1 Chlamys rubida
CCCCCCCCCCCCCCCCCCCCCCCCCCCCTGAAGACCAAAAAAAACCTGGATCCGCCACTGATATTTGAAGGTGATATTCTAGGTATGACACGACCCTTAGTTTGACAATGATATTCTGGAGATGTTCCGATGGTTAGAGATGACATGACAACGCATGTGTTGGAATTATCTCACTGTGTTTCTCGTCGCGAGCACGCGGAGAAAAATTCGAGAGGCCACCGCAGGCCTTCACATGTGAGCAATGAGAAAATTGTTCAAACGATAAACCACAAAAACATTGTGTGACCAACCGTTTATCAGCTATATACTACTACCTTATGTATTTCCCAATTCATAAAAAGTCAACTAAATACCGTATCTTCCAAATGACTTCTTGGCTAGGTGAATTAGTTTACCGGTACTTAAAACTCTTACTCAAACGCCTTGGTTATCAGAGATATACTAGAGATGAGACGACGCCCTGGGATGACATAGACACCCTAGTGTTGACATGACACATGGGTTGACAGAGATATTCTAGAGATGACACGACGCCTGGGTTGACAGGGATATTATAGAGATGACACGCCCCCTGGGTTGACAGAGATATACTAGAGATGACACGCCCCCTGGGTTGACAGAGATATACTAGAGATGACACTACGCTTGGGTTGACGGAGATATACTAGAGATGACACGCCCCCTGGGTTGACAGAGATATACTAGAGATGACACGATGCCTTGGTTGACGGAGATATACTAGAGATGACATGCCCCCTGGGTTGACAGAGATATACTAGAGATGACACGATGCCTTGGTTGACAGAGATATACTAGAGATGACACGACGCCTGGGTTGACAGAGATATACTAGAGATGACACGACGCCTGGGTTGACAGAGATATTCTAGAGATGACACGCCCCCTGGGTTGACAGAGATATACTAGAGATGACACGCCCCCTGGTTTGACAGAGATATACTAGAGATGACACGCCCCCTGGCTTGACAGAGATACCCTAGAGATGACACGCCCCCTGGTTTGACAGAGATACCCTAGAGATGACACGATGCCTGGGTTAACGTTGATATTTAAGAAATGAGTACATGGTCATTATCAAATGTTATCATTCTTTTTCGTTTCAACTGAAGGTTGCGTTTAATTATTTCTCATCTCATTGAAAAAAAGATGAGGTGGCTTCCTTTCATCAAATCACAAAAACTTTCAAATAAAAATGGCACTCTGCATTCAAATCTCATTACATCGATCGATGGGACCGTAGAAACGAAAGAGAAGTGCGAGGTATTATCCTTTTAACAATGAACTCATCAGAGACACTTTTTATCACAAACACATTGTAAATATCGACCCATTCTCGTCATACGTCTATTCCGAGGAAATAAGTTTATATATATGGTATACATCAGACAGTAATTGGTTCTGGTTTTGACAGCTGCCTGTTTTCTCAACGAAAACAAAGTGATAAGATTAGTCTATCTCAATTTTGATTGCCGGTAACATGTAAATGTGCACGTTTATGTTTGTTATCACTGACATAAACACTTGTGTTGTCAGTGGCATGCTCACGTGTATGTGTGTTATCACTGACATAACAACTTGTGTTGTCAGTGACATGCTCACGTGTATGTGTGTTATCACTGACATAACAACTTGTGTTGCCAGTGGCATGCTCACGTGTAGGAGTTTTTGTCAGTGACAATTGAACGTGTATATGTATTGTCCATGACATGAACACGTGTATGGATGCCAGTGACATGAACACATGAAATTGATGTTCATGAAATACACACGTGTATTTGTATTGTTAGTGACATAAACACTTGTATGTGCTTTTAGTGACATTCACAGGTGTATGTGTTTTGTCAGTGACATGAACATATGTATGCGTGTTATCAAGACATGAACACGTGAATGTGATGTCAGTGACATGAATACGTGAATGCGTGTTATCATGTACACGTGAAAAGTGATGTCGATAAATGCATACTTGTATATGTGCTGCCTGTGAATGCATGCATATAAATGTGATATCAGTGACATGCACACATGCATGTGTGTTGCCAGTAACATAAACACGTGTATGAGTATTGCCAGTGACATGTACAGTGTATGGGATGTCAGTGAAATACACACGTGTATCCGTGTTGCCAGTGACGTGAACACGTGTACGTGAGTTGCCAGTGACATTCACACGTGTATGTGTGTTGTCAGTGACATGAGCATCTGTATGCGTGTTATCAAGACATGAATACGTGTATGGGATGTCAGTGAAATACACACGTGTATCAGTGTTGCCAGTGACATGTACACGTGTATGTGTGTTGTCAGTGACATGTACACGTGAAAAAACACGTGTATGTATTTTGTTAGTAACGTGTACATGTGTGTGTGTATCTTCTTTGTAACATTATTCGCGGGACCATCTAATGTGGGTTAGATGACTGCAAATATCTAATATAATTTTACGTACAGTTACAGTGTAAACAGGTATTTGTCCCGAAAGCCTCCTCACTCATTGACAGTAAAACCGTAGCTAGTCTAAAATTAATTAAATTAATCACCTGTTAAACGCTGTGAGATAATTATCTCGTTAAAGAGGATTAGATTCTCCATGATTCAAGCGTTAATTTCCCCAGTGTGATATTAAGCAATGGTTTATTTCTGCCATAAAAGTAAATCTGGTAACTTTGTCGACATTTAAATTCAATTAAAAACCTGTAATCGAGACGCTTTGAAACCAAATTTGTAAATATATTGCAGTCGTTGGGAGAATAAGTATTTAGACAAAATAACTCCTTATAACAGCTAATTAGCATAACTGTTTGCACAGAACTCCACTTAAGTCACTAAAGTTAAATCAGGAGTCTGTTTCTAGTTTTTTATGCTTTCTTCTTAAAAAAATTAACACATGAATTAAATCATAGTTAGAAATCAATGCTGGTTCGGAAATGTAGTGTAATTAATTCATAAATCAGATCCAAAATGCTTGTCAACACCAAACGTTTCTGTATGTTAACCAAGGTACTCCAACACCGAAGTGTTAGAGGTGACCAAACGCTCAGTCCAAGGATACCTGGGAGATGTCTTCAGAGTTACGCGAACACAAAACGTCACTAGTACATACAGAATCAATGCCAACAACGTCAGTCGTCTTTAGCGGCGTGTGACAGGGTATACTACATGTAACAACTGTCAATTTCACTAAGAATGCATTGCGTACTCTCCCAAAATGCATTGCGTACTCTCCCAGAGTGCATTGCGTACTCTCCCAGAGTGCATTGCGTACTCTCCCAGAGTGCATTGCGTACTCTCCCAGAGTGCATTGCCTACTCTCCCAGAAAGCATTGCGATCTCCTCAAACATGTCTGTAAGTGCCACGTTACATTTAAGATTATCGAAACGTACGTGCACCAAATGATATAATAAGACTGTTAAAGTAAGGTTTTCATTCTTACCTTTTTAAAGTATTGTTTTGAATTTGTCAAGTTAGTATAGTTCTGATTTATTCATCAATTATTACATTGGATTATTTTAGCGGAATCTTTGTAAGCAATAGTCTCGGATACATTCGCTATTTACTTTTTTATTTTATTCCCCATGTTGTTTTTCACATGGTATGGTGGTAACACAATCTCAATTCACAACGACAGAAATGTTACTTAGATAGGTTCTTTGAGTTAAATAGTTATGAAATTGACTGTTGTTAGATATGTTCGCAATTTACCAGGTTAGTACGGCTTGTCAATTCCTTCAAATACTTTGAACAGACGTGGGTTCTTAGTGCGAGTCCCCTGGCAATAATATGCACTAGTTATTTCACATTTTTGCCGAATTAAAAAAAACCGGCACTGTGTTGTATCTTTGAGCAAGATACTTTACTCTGCATAGTACGTGGTTGGGCAGTGCTAGAACTGTTGAATGCTAGCAGTGAGCGCCGAAATGACAGCACTGACTCTATATGCTCCCCAGGGAGTTGAGAAAGGTATTGGCTGGTTGCAAAGGCCTTATAACCACGGATAATAATTTGCGAACCGCTTTGAGACAAACAACGAACTAGGTTGTGATAAAGCGGTATATAAGAACCTCATATTGTCTTTGTTGACGCGTTATTCGAATTGTCTGCAATGTTGTTGATAATTATACTTCTACTCGTATAACATTGAAAAGTACAATATCTATTGCGTGCTTATATTGTCTTTGTTGGCGCGTTATTCGAATTGTCTGCAACGTCGTTGATCATTATAGTTCCACTCGTATTACACTGAAAAGAATTCGGTTTAATATTAACATGTTTTTACACCATGTATCACGTGAACATGTTGTCCTTTTTACGCTTTACCAATGTCACATGGAACACCTATAGAGGAAATATCAAAGTCTACTCTGATCCAAGTTAGGTAGAACCAAATATAACCCATTGACAAGACTAAGGTGATGACAAGTCTTGCTTCCACATGATCTTTTATAAAGATTGGAATTTCATTCACTTTTCTCACCGGAAGAGGATGGACAAAGGATGTGCTTCAAGACTTGTACATTTACACACTGTGGACAATGTGTTGTCGGATCGTATAATTGTGGATTTGAGAAATAAAGTTGCATTAAAATATAGCTACTTTATGACCCCTTAAAAGTTGGTAATTAAGATAAACATCCGTTTAACAAACTAGGAATAATGGTTATTTTGCTGCCTCCAAAGTGGCATATGTTGTCACAGCGGGTTGAGGCAACGTTTATGTTGCTTATCTAATACATTTATCTGTTCAACAAATTATGAGAAGTTTTTCCATTCTGCAAGTTTTGAGATTCACAACCGATACGCAATTTTCTGATTTAGTGAAATATGATGTGGCAAGTTTGTATTTAAAATGAAATCGATACATTTTACATTCAACATCAAAACATCTCCTGAAGTCGTTTTCCTACTTGTTAACAGTGCATGACCGGAAGCAGATTGGTCGCAAATGTGGTGCGGTTTATTGACAGTACCGCTCCGCGAATAACGGACTACTTTACATCGAGTTGACAATTTTCTCCTTTTTTTCGGAAATCGATATTGCCAGATTGCACATTTCCCGGGTAGCCTCTGGTGGCCTTACAAACAAACAAATCAAAGACGCTTTTATCTTTGTGTTCGCTGGAATGTTGAAACACAGTGTAGTTCTTATTGCATTTCTAATGTACATTTATTGTTTAAGGAGAAACCTATACATGTCATAGCAAAAGGAAAAGTAGATTAATACATAATTCATTGCAAAAGGAAAAATAGGTGAACATATATTTCATTGCAAAAGGAAAAATAGGTCAATATATAATTCATTGCAGAAGGAAAAGTAGGTCAATATATAATTCATTGCAGAAGGAAAAGTAGGTTAATATATAATTCATTGCAAAGGGAAAAGTAGATTAATATACAATTCATTGCAAAAGGAAAAGTAGATTAATATATAATTCATTGCAAAAGGGAAAAATAGGTCAATGTATAATTCATTGCAAAAGGAAAAGTAGGTTAATATATAAATCATTGCAAAAGGGAAAAATAGGTCAATATATAATTCATTGCAAAGGGAAAAGTAGTTTAATATATAATTAATTGCAAAAGGGAAAAATAGGTCAATGTATAATTCATTGCAAAAGGAAAAGTAGGTTAATATATAATGCATTGCAAAAGGGAAAGTAGGTTAATATATAATTCATTGCAAAAGGAAAAGTAGGTTAATATATATTTCATCGCAAAAGGAAAAGTAAGTCAATATATATTTCATTGCAGAAGGAAAAGTAGGTTAATATATAATTCATTGCAAAAGGAAAAGTAGGTTAATATATAATTCATTGCAAAAGGAAAAATAGGTTAATATATAATTCATTGCAAAAGGAAAATAGGTTAATATATATTTCATTGCAAAAGGAAAAATAGGTGAATATATATTTCATTGCAAAAGGAAAAATAGGTGAACATATATTTCATTGCAAAAGGAAAAATAGGTGAATATATATTTCATTGCAAAAGGAAAAGTAGGTCAATATATATTTCATTGCAAAAGGAAAAAAAGGTGAATATATATTTCATTGCAAAAGGAAAAGTAGGTCAATATATATTTCATTGCAAAAGGAAAAATAGGTGAATATATATTTCATTGCAAAAGGAAAAGTAGGTGAATATATATTTCATTGCAAAAGGAAAAGTAGGTCAATATATAATTCATTGCAAAAGGAAAAATAGGTGAATACATATTTCATTGCAAAAGGAAAAGTAGGTCAATATATATTTCATTGCAAAAGGAAAAGTAGGTCAATATATATTTCATTGCAAAAGGAAAAGTAGGTCAGTGTTATTATAGACCTTTAATAATGACATGACGGGTTTTATCAGAGAAATCCTGTTTTAAAGGACAGGGAAATTAGTGTAAAGTTTTACGACACGCTCTTGTGTCAATAAATTGCAAAACGATAATAGAAAAATAATATGTGGCCTGTCTTTTTTTCTATGGATGATCAGTTTAGCCGAGAGAAACAAGATGAAGTCTTTTACTTATGAATGTAGTGATGGTATTTTATGTACACAGGTTTCATTTTTGAAAATACTTCACGACATTTCAAAGATGTTTTGATTCTTTTATTGATAAGTGTTATTTTTACAAAACAGAAATTGATTGATATGATCTGTCGCAATTTAGATAGCGTTCGCACTTAATAATCATAGCATTAGGTAGGTCTTTGATTGACCTTCCCTACAGTGATCCAGTTGTAATACATGGCAACATATAACGTCAGAACGAAAGCATCTAATTTATATAGAAGGACATATACTGTTTAACCTTAAGAGTTTTATATGTGTTTTATAGCAGTTTAATGTGTTCTGTTAACAGTTTTGTGTTTATAGTAGTCTGGTATATATTATGGAGATTTTTGTATTTATAGTAGTCTGGTATATATTATGGACATTTTTGTATTTAAAATGATCTACTGTTTATTGTGTTTTGACGTTTTTTGAGTAACTGAAATAGTTTTGATGTTGAAAACCCGCACACTAATTACTGTAACATTTGATTTAGAGGAAACCGACCGGTGTTTCTCCTAAAACTCACCTGTTTACAATACTCTGACATTTTACCTTAAAGAAATATTCCATCAGGTATACATTACTTGTTATGTATGGTATACTGTTACCGTATATAGTCGATAATTTCTTACATAAAAAGGTCATAATTCGTTTTGTACCGGTTCAACAGATAATTAAGGACCACTTTGTCTTCACAGGGCTAACGTGATACAATTAAACAATTATATTTCATTACAGCGTTCTCTGTAACAGCGCCTCCATGTCATGTACGGTCGGTTAAGGAAGCCTCTAGACGCAGCGGAAGTACGGTGGGAGAATACCCAAAGGGATATATCATTATTTGTGATTTATTATTGTTAACTTATCGGAGGGAAAATCAATATGCTTCTATTTTGATTTACAAACATCACGAAACTGACGACATCAGTAATTACATCGAACAATGTCTCGGGGCTGTCATGATAAACTCTTTAAATTGAGTATGTCCGTCTCGCTCACTAATACATACTGGCTGCTAAATCTATTTACCGTAATCTCACAAAATAATCAGCTGTTGATGGAATATTCCAACTGCTACATCAAACGTGTAGAAAGTGTGCATGTTTGCATTCTAATGTGAAATGTGTTTGGTCTGTGATTTTGTATCTCAAAGCATAAATTTTTCTGTGTGTACCGGTAGTAATCATGAAATGCGTCATGCGATTCCAGCATCTATATTATTCACAACCATAATTCGAACTAAAAATCAATAAAACTAGGGCAACGTATAAGCAAAATAATATTTACATAGAGACTCTTTAAAAAGTACAATGCGCTGTCACTGTTCTAGCTTTAAAGCATTGCTTAGATTTGGTCTCGACTTGCATGGCAGGAATCGTCGATAGGGCGGAGGACACTTGCTCTTCCGGAAAACCTGCAGGGCTCGTATTCATGAAACCGTTCTCATGCTCAAGCAAGGTTTCTGTGCTCAAACCAGCTTGTAACGCACTTAAATCATGTAAACAATACAAAGAGTCAAATGTATGTAAACATTGAAAACAGTATTCAATTTTTTTCTATATCATTTAAATAATTTTTTTTTTAATTATTTTTTTACCGAAACAAGTAATTAAGCTTGAGCACAAAAGCCATGCTTGAGCATGAGAACGGTTTCATAAATACGGGTCCTGGTCTTATATTCCTGTACTTTTATTTAACTTTATGCTAATCTTTCCTTTCCTCATATTATTCTTTACAGTATTTATCGATTTTGATTTCAAATTACGGTTTGTATAACCTTCGGTAATTTGTTTGATACTTTGAACTAATTGTAGAGTACCGATTTAACTGTGTGATCTAAACTCCATGAGTGAGGATACTGATGTGTAACATGTTCCACTCGGGAAAGGATCACGTTTCCCATTCTTTTTGTAGCAAGGTAACTGTATTCCTTAAGACTCACAATGCAGTGCTTAAAAAGAAATTGCTTCAACGTTTATGTGCCAATCATTGTTAAAGAGAATCAAAATCTTATCACTAAAACAGCTATTGAGAGAGAGAATTGCAACCGCTAGCATTGTTACCATGCTCAACTCATACGTAACCGATTCATTTATAGATGGTTCCGTATCAAGACAGAAGGGTTCACCACATTTTCAAATGTCCATTGCTGGTTTCAAGGATCGAACTCTCGTTTAAACTTCAGTAAAACTTGATTTCAAAGTTTTACTTTCTACACAAACAATGTACGTATTAAACGTGTCCCAACGTTTCAAGACCGACTGGTCCCTTTGTCAAGCTACATGTATGACTGAGTGACAAATGGACCAGTCGGTCTTGAAACGTTTCGACACGTTTAATAAGTACATTGAAAGTAAAACTTTGATATCACATATTTCCAAACTGATGAATTGAAAATACAGCAAAACTTGTTTGTGTCGAATGTGTTTCCCTCGATCACAGGGAGTATGCAAAACATATCCATATTATTTTACAGCTTGAAATATAGTCCAATTTTGTCGTATCCAGGACCAAATTGGTTTAAAAGATGAACACGTTTTTATCCCGCAGTTCACGTGTGCATTCCCGTTTTTGTATGTTAAACTTAGGAGAAAAAACACTTCTATGGGATGTATACAGACCCTAGGATACGATGTGTTAAATTTAGCACTTGCTACATGTAAAACTTTTTGCTTCAAAAATTGAGATTTATCTCTCTACATCACCCAGGACTGATGGATTCTATAAATCTAAGGATGTTGAAATGTTTCTCCATTAGAGTAATTTTGCGTAGTAATTATTGACAAACGACGAAGTTGTAAGTTCGTCTTCGTTTCCTTTAGATAATGTCCCCCTATGATATTGTTTTAGACTATGCTATTCCTGTCAACCATAGGTTTTACATAACATGTTGTCGTTTATCCCGATGGTGACAGAGCCCAGGCCAGTCGTCACGAGCTACCTGATTATATGCGGCCTTTTTTTCGTGTTTACCATAATTGCCTTTCTAATCATAGAGCCGCTTTCTCTATATAGTGAAAACCTTATAATCAATGCAATGATTGAATTCGTTTGCATAGGCTTGCACCGCTATCCGTCGTAAATATCTCTGAAGTTTAATGCAGTTGCCTGTTTCGCTTAAGATGATGAAATCATTACGGGGCTATTAAGGAAAGGCAACGAGTATAGAAAATTGACGAAGGATGTGTATAATGTCTTCGCGCAATCCCAACGCGATAACAAGTGCGTTTAATATTTTGTTTTTGTCTTAGATATAGCGTGCGATACTGAAATATGGTTTTGAAACAAATATTTATTTACTGTAGTCAATTTTAAGAGAGTTTACGTTGGAATTGTTATGGTTACCGACACTAAAAGCATATTAAAGGAATTCGCGTCAACTTTCCACTTCCCTTAGCAAACAATACATTCCATTAGAAACTTTACTTTTGTTTGATTATTTCCACTTATAGCTCGATTCAGAAACGACTTTTGAAATCTGCTGAACACCCAAACAATACTACATCCGGTAATGTATACCCAATCCCCTAAGTTCTAAACTAGGGGGAGGTAAGCTAGAAGTAAAATGCAGTTGAGAAATTCTTCATAAAAACTTAGGGGCTGGTACATGTAGCCAGTCTGGTAAGAAATAGGCTGGATGCAGTTAAATATATCTACCAATCCCTTGAACTAAACAGTTTGCTTGGTCTGGTTACAATATTTTCAAAGAACCTGAAATCAGAAATATGTTGCTCCTGACATACATTATGTATACCGCTCCTGCTTTGACAGGCGACATCAGGAATTGAACAACATGTACTATAGAAAACCTTAACCCTCGCAGAACTTCTTTTTTTATATCTGTTTCACCTCATGTCCGTACTGTTTGAGTGGGTAGCCATAGTATCGTATTGTTTGAGTGGGTAGCCTTAGTATCGTATTGTTTGAGTGGGTAGCCTTAGTATCGTATTGTTTGAG
>JAUMHH010208715.1:0-12902 GCA_032359455.1 Chlamys rubida
ATATTGTCCACACAGGGACCACCAATATTGTCCACGCAAGGACCACCAATATTGTCCACGCAATGACCACCAGTATTGTCCACACAGGGACCACCAATATTGTGCACACAAGGACCACCAATATTGTCCACACAGGGACCACCAATATTGTCCACGCAAGGACCACCAATATTGTCCACGCAATGACCACCAGTATTGTCCACACAGGGACCACCAATATTGTGCACACAAGGACCACCAATATTGTCCACACAGGGACCACCAATATTGTCCACGCAAGGACCACCAATATTGTCCACGCAATGACCACCAGTATTATCCAAACAATGACCACCATTGCAGTGATACAACACACATTAACAGTTAACAATTAACAGCAGGACCAAATGTTGATCCATGCCCTCCTAAAGTTAACAGCTGGGCGCATGTCACACGCCTAAGTTAAGTTGGATTTTTTTCATGTCAAAACCCTAATCTAACAAGAATGTTAGAGTACAATCGAATCCAGGTCGATACGCACGCACATAATGACCTGTCGCCCTGTCAGACACGCAGAAGCCCTACATACCAAAGTGACAAATAGGCACAATTTGAAACGACTTTAACATGACAGATGTGAAGGGTACATTTTTCAACGAGAGGATCAAAACCAAACCTTTTCTCACGACGTAGGAGTTTTCTCAAAGATTACCACCGAAGTAATTTATCAGTAGCTTAGAAAAAAACTGTATTTTAATTTCCGACCTCCAACCAGAACGGTGCCCCATATTTCCTCTCTGCTCCATGTTCCCCGCGTAGCTCATATATCCTGTGTACTTTTATTTGACAACTTGTGCTCTGTATAAGTCCGATAATGACCCCCGTGATCTGGACTTAAGTCTCGAAAGAGCTAAACAACACACGTCATACCAGGAGAGCATGTCAAAGAGCCCGAAAACATTTTATCACATTTGCGTTAAGCCTAAGTTATAGAAATATTCTCTTAGGAAGTTTGCGGGTTTCACGGATAATAATAAATTAGAATTGAGATAACTTGTTTATTGAAATTTAATGCGCAGCACATGTGCGTCATTGTCAACTTCGGTCATATATATATGTGTGTATAGTCATTTTGATGACATAAGAATTAGATACGTTTTCATATTAAATTCGTCTTAAGATTGAACCTTTACCAGATTTCAACGTTATTGATTTCTTCTCAATTTCAATATTTCTGTCACAACATTATTAAGTTGCTACTGCAAGACAGTTGAATAGTTTCTTTTATGAACGTGCTACGTTATTTTTTTATCACTTTCTTATATTTGGTTGTGTTTTGACGAATCGTGTAATAGCCTGATCCTGATACTATTACATTTCGTGCTTACAAAATTAGCATTGCTCGAACAGAAGGAAATCCTACATAACTTTGTATCCAATTTTTCGGAAGACGAATTAATAACTTCTGTATTACAATCTTTTACAATGTTGCCCCTAGTAGCACTTGCTCCGCTAGGTGCTAACCCAATCCAACAATACTGCCTTCTCCCTGTACTATTAGTTCAGGGCTACTATCGTATTTTGATACTCTACTCAAGAAGTGGAATTATTGGACTGGGGATTTTGAAACACACATTCATTATTGAATTGCCTTTTATATCAAATGTAAATTAGTTTTGAGCATTTTTTTTGTGTAAAAACGACGAAGGCGAACTATACCAATAATAAAATCGTGTGAAAGATTCAGATCGTGTTGACAATATCATTGTTTAGTTCGGTGGCAAGATGTTCTCTCCGTTGTAACACATAGGTCGACTAAGTTTTGTAGCTTTTCATGACTGCCAAAACAACATATCGACCGTGTGTGCCTTTTGCGCTTGGTAACAGGGACAGTGCATGGTCTTCTGCGTCGGCCACTTTTCTTGGTCTTTACACTATGACCAAAAGGAACGGCTTACTATATAGCTGTTCGATAAGCGTGACGATTTCCATTTTCCGATCGTTAACTTTCCCTTTCTTGATAGTTACATCGTTGATCCCCCAATTACGGTATTAACATGCTGCTTCGGTAATCAAGAGCTCACTCAGAGTGTCACGAGTTCCGTGATGCCAGCTGACTTAAAACGAAACATTTCGGGGGTATAACCAGGTATAAAGGTCCTGTCTTCATCTCATTGGGAATCCTTTTTCTTGTGCGATAAGCGTGTCGATGATTTTGATTGTGCCAGACAGTTATTCCTGGGGTTCATTGTCAATTTTGAAACGAAACATTGCTGGGATTTGAACCAGATTTCCAAGGCGGGTGTCATCAGTGGGGCGGAGGACGCTAATCCTTCCGAAACGTATGGTCTTCTACGCTTTGTACTTATGAATGATCTTCACGTGTCAATGTAATCAAATGGGTGACTCATTTACGCAGTGTGAGAGTAATTGTTGTCTAAATCTAAGGAATAATTATACGTTCATACATTATCTGTAATCAGATGTCTATAAAAAAGAAAGGTTCAATTTTAAAGGCAATTACTAAAAACACTAGGACCGCAACTGTTTAAAATTCTAGTGTGTCAATGCAGAATACCAAACAAAGTTAACGTTCTTCTTCATTATATTGCCTTAGCCCAAAATAAATATCTCTTTTAAAAAATGACGAGGTTGAGATGTCTCGCTCCATTAAAAAAAGTTAAGGGGATTTTTTTTGTTTGTTACAGATAATTTATTCGTTAACTTTTCATTTAAACCCTGTGAAAGAGCTGTGAAAAGTTGTTAAGGGACTGTACCATTTTTAATTGATTTCCTTATTTTGTTTTCTAATGACAAACATGCTCAGATTGATGAAAGTCACATTAGACGACCTTGAAGGAATGGAATTTAAACACAAAGATTTATGGACTTTTAAACCTAACCTTGAACAGTAATTAAGCAAAACATCTGCCAGCTAAGTTTAAGATATTTATGTCTCAAAAAAGACCATCAAGTGTGTTATGTCTGTGTTGTTTTCTACCTTAAATATTGATCCACACCATTAATCCTGCTATTGATTGGGACCAGTAGGTTTTAGGAGATATAAATAAGACTCGAGATGTTGTGATGAAACTTTGTTGCTGACGAGAACACACTCAATGTCAGGAAACACATTGATCAAAGCAATCTAATCATAGTAATTAAGAACTGGCTGGTTTCAGCCTTATCCGGAGATATTTTTTTTGTCGAACATCACACACATGTATAAACAGAGCTTAAAATTGGCTTTAATAGAGGTCGTTTATAAACTGTAAGTTTATTTTTGTACACAAACAGTATTTAAAACTATTTCCCGAGCTTTCGAAAATTCGAAGAACAAATTAAAAGTTACTTTTCTAAAACTAGTTTAAACGGTTTAAAAATAAATAAATAAATAAATCGCCAACCATTTGTATGATCTTCCTTGGGTCTATGTAGGTATGTTTTTTCCTCTTTTATCTTTTGGATTGATTCATGTCAACAGTGTTCGACATTGTCTCTTTAAATGAGGTGATTGCTGTTTGACCTTCTTTCTAGCATAGGATCGTATTTAATATGTTAGAAAGAAGATATTTTGGCAATAACATCAATCTTCTGATCAAATGTTCTAAGTTCGAAATGAGATTTATTCAAAACTATGGAAAAGAAAGAACCACCTTACTACGAAATTTGAGAAAACCCTAAAATATAGCTACCTATCACAAACTTCAACAGTCTTATTCAAGATGTTTGTCTTGTGGTCCTCTTGTAATCTCGCTTAGTCTCAATCAAGATGGAACATGTAAACCCACGAATTGTTATAGGACGGACCATGGACGACGGGCGATTGAACAGGTCAACTTCTGATGATGTCGGACTCAAAAAGCAGCTTACATTTTACTTTCGAAATTATCAAACGGATAATTTATCAAAAATCTCAACAAAACTGGCGGGGATACAAAAAACAGACGGGGATACAAAAAACAGAATCTGTTCGTCCATGACGATTATGAAGAACTGTTTTGTCCACTTATGAGTAACTGAAAATGCTACATGGTTGCAATTATATTTGCATCATGATGAACGGTTGATCTACTGAAGACATGTTGCTGAATTTCACATACATTTATATTTGGCAGAATGAGGTTTTTTGATAGTTTCTTGGTTCCTATTTTAGTGGATTTGCGCAATGGTGAAGAGATATATGAACAATACTAGGACAGCATTGACATACTGTCAGTAGGTGTTCCAAGCCAGAACAATGGGAGCATTGTTTTCTCTCTCAAACCACCCTAGTTCTGGGCAAACTGGAGTACATACTGTTAAAATATTGTGTAGAACAAAATGGTCTGTTCATTTACAAAATGCTCTCTAAAACACTACATGGGTGATGGGACAACGGGATTAAAAAGGTTTGACTGTATTGATTTAAAGAGATACCATTATTTAAGGTTAAAACTAATGTTTTATATCCAAATTAATCATCTGAGCATAAGAACACGATATTTGTTCTAATACAAACTTTGATCAGCCAACCCTGGTTAATTAATGACTAGACCCTGAAGCGTTAAGTTGTTCTCAAGGTAACAAACTGTATCCCTCTTCTTGACGACTTGTTTTGTTTTCATATCAATCTTAATTTACTGAAGAGGTTAACAGGACTGGTAACAAAAACCTGGCCAAGTCCTTCGATTTCACATTCAGGTGAGCTATCTTTTACAGACTCTTCTACAACAGCCGCTTACCCCGATATTTACACTTATATATAATAAAACGCAAGGTCTCCAAAGATGCAGGTTGATGAAGAACAGGTTTTACAGTCACCGTTGTACTTATTAGTATGCCTTGTGGTTAGGTGGTCACTATCCCAGCTCCCACGAGGAGGACGTGACATGACTGGGACTTGATCTACATTTAAATGGCGGTGGTCATCGATAAAACACAAGACAGTTACACTTCCGGAACCCCTAATCTTCTTCATATAGTACTTAATCGAATGTCTGTGTAAATACTAGCAGTGTTCCGATTAATCGAATTCGTCGACTATCATCTGATTCATTGATTACAGAATTCATGAAAGATTTAAATAACTTCGTGTAGATATTATGGAGCCTTTCTCCTTTCTAGATACGAACAAAAACTAAGCAGCAAAAGACTCCCGATATTTTTTTCTACTATGTTGGCATCACCACAAGACTTATTTTACTTCCAAGCCGACTCATGGGCGCTTAGGACTATAATTTACAGACTCATTGTTTGAAGGGATGTAATTCTTACATGGTATCGTTTTTTACGTAAGGAACTCACAACAACAGCATGGAGGAATTCACGATGTATTTCTTTAAAACGTTTATTTATCGATCGTCGTTCAGTTTACCGAACCAATGATTGATCATAAAGAGATTAAACCCATTCCCAACACTAGTAAATCTATATCATCTTGGTTCAATGTAGATGGTTTACTTTCTATGTCCCATGCGTTCTTTATCAACATGTGTATGGTTCCCTGTGGTTCGTTGTGAAAACAGTACATACAAATGTTACTATTTTTTAGGCTTTCTGGGTTCGTTGTAAACATGTTTGTCGGAAGGGAACCGAGTTTTAGGTCGCATTGGGTTCTTTTAAGTAAATGTTTTACTTTAGAGACCTAACATGTTAACACTGCAGATTATGGAAGCAGGGATGTCACTCTAAAGAGAGAGAAAATCGAAAACGTCAAGCTTTAGTAAAGATCAAAGAAAGAGGCTGAAAAAGAAAAGTCTGTAGTGTCTTTGATTTCGAGTACGGGAGGGTATATATATACGTTCGACGTGATCAATGAATTTCTTACTTAAAGACCATACATCATTGATATATCTCAAAGAGAAATTGAAATACGAAGCAAGGTTTTCGCTATCAATCCTGATAAGCTCTTCAATAAATTCAGACTGATATGAAAGTTTGTTCCCATAGGAATGCCTAGTCTGCTGGGAAACGTTGCCACTGAATTCAACATAGATACCAGCACTGGGAACTCAGTCAGTTTCATAATTTCGTCCGCGGTGATTTCATTTTGGGATATGTCGTGTTTTTCACAAAATATGCTCTAAAATAGTTTACAATCATATATTTATATCTCCGTTCGCCATTTTTGGAAAAGCTCCTTCAGTTTGGTATGAGGTTTAGTAGTATAAAGAATTAAAAAAATAAGTCTACAACCAGAGTCAGTGACAAAACATTGTTTATGTGCATTCTTCTGAAGTTTCACAATCAATATAAACCGGGCAGGTCCGTATCCTTAGCAGTAAGTGGTACGAGGAAAAGTTGAAATATAGAAGCGTGATTAGCTAGTATATAATCTTTTTAAAACTCGGAAAATATCTAGGTAAGGTTTCCCTTGCTATCACGCAAGCCTAGTTCTTTTTATAAGCTGGAAATATAAAAGTTATAATCTTTTTCTGCTGAAATGACTATATATTTATGTAGTTCGTTGACTGTGGTTTGTATATCGGGTTCTAGAAATATATATATATTTTTTTCCGTTTTGAATTTAAAACTTTGTACTAGTTCTTTTTTGAAGGACGGATCTTATATAAGTATCTAACCCGCTCTGAAAATGAATCCAATTCTGCATGCTTTCGTTTTGCCCACTGACTAGTCTTTAGTCTTTCATTAAATCAACCAGTATCTTAAAAGGCACATTCAAATTGATACCAGGAGTCTCTAGATACCTTTGGCCCTTCATGAAAATCTCTCGCAGCTGTGTATCATGAAGAATATCTGGATTGCCAGTTACTACGTGTGCAGTTGGACAAACGTTGTATTGGGATGTAGAGCGAGAACAATCTGAAGGTGGAGTTAATCTAAGGACATCTAAATTCAGCTAGTGTAACATTTTCTTGGAGTTCAAAATCTTTGAAGCAATGACTTTAGAATAACTAAGATATAAATGGGGTACATTCGTTTATCAAGTATAGTGGTATGCAAGCCTCGATAACTTTTTCTATAGGATATTGCTGATGTAAGTAGCATCTATATATACCCGTTGGCAAATTAGACTTTCATAAAATTCCGTATTACCAGAGAGTGGTGACTATCTGTTGGAACAAGACTAGAGTCAAATTTGTGCTACACCATCAATAATTTTATGATGTCTACAAGCTAGTTTGGAAATGTCATCAGGAACAGTTTTAGTAGAATCCTCTTGTAATGCCTTGAAGAGCAAATAATTGTGTTTAAACATGGACACCCGGTGGTTTCTTTAGAGTTTCCAACACAATATAGTATTTGGTTGTCAATGTCCATGATTATAGGCTTACGTCTCATTTGAGAAGTGAACAAAGATATTGCATCTGTAGGACTGCATGGTGGACTTGATACATTTTCTACAGAAATGTAATTATTACCCACAGGAGTGGGTCGCTGAATTATAATTTTTTAGAAGAACAAGCTACAGGTATAATTAAGTATTCACTTGAGACGATGCTGTAGTCAGATCTATATCTTCATGATTAGGTTCTGGCAGCTCAAGGCCACACATTGAAAACTCTGCCAATCAATATTCCTGACTGCTGTGGGATAAAAACATTGTTCCTTTTCTTAATTTCCTCTTAAATACTTGATGAAGAATTTTAACAATCTGCTGGACCATAACACAGTGTTTCTGAGTTTCACAATGAGCAGTGTTCCTCTATAGTTAACAATGAAATAATTGTATTTCTGGAGAGATGTCTCATCAAACTGGGAGATTTTATCACCAATCCAAGCTATTTTGAATATTAATTCTGGTGTTTCAGAAACAGAGCTATTTTCATTACTATTTACTCTTAGGGTTGGATGCTGATGATACAGCACAATAATAACTATAATTTACCTGTGATATGCATATGCACTGTGATACCTACCTTTCAGGTATTAGGGGAGGCGGTCATTGCCTGGTAAGAAGCCCTCCCTTCAGTATTTATCACCTGTGTTATACAGTATGTATTTGCAATAATTGGATGTTTATATAATAATAATAATATACAACATTTGATATAGCGCCCTATCTAGCTAACATAAGCCACTCTAGATATACAATTAGCATATAAATTGATCAATACAATTTTTGAGGAATTCGCAGGAGCTGCCTTATCAGGCGCTAACTACTAGTCCTTTACCACCTGGCTAATATGTGTGTATGCCTGCGTGTGTGCTGGAGATGTATTTTGTTTACAGTGCCTGATCTACAAGAATCACACGTTAGCAACTATAGTTTAGTAGATGGTCTGGAGTACTGTAGAGGCTAGTTTTGGTCTCAGGATTTCGATAGGGAGGAGAAAATGCTCTGATAATTATAATACAGTCATAGCTTGACAAAAGAACCAGTCAGTCTTGAAACGTTGCAACATGTTTAATATGTGCATTGTGTATAAAGTAGAACTTTGATATTACATATTTCCAAACCAAGGAATCATATTGAAGATAATTAAAGCAGTTTTATAAAAAAAGTATCAATACAGTTTTCCATTGTTACAAAAATAATGGTGGAAAAATACAACTTTGTGCTAAGCTGCATTTGGTTTTTTATTACCAGACAAAAGTATCAGATCTGTAGTTTTTATTGACAAGATGTATTACTTAAGAATATTTTTACTTGACAAGAAATTAATCTTTTTGATTTGCAGACTGAAGAACCCTTAAAATACACATAACATCAAACTTGCACTGTATACAGTTTAAAGAATTGATTCTTTCGTATTGATTTCATCATCACAGCGATGTCTCGTATTTGATTCTTATCTTTTGTTGATCATGTTTCAATCTTTCTTCAGTAGTCTAGTCACTGGCATGACACAATCGATCGAACAATAAAGTCACCGACAAAATCAATCTAGCATGCAAATGATCACAAAGGACACAAAATTATATTATTTACGCGTAATTTATCATTCTTTCCATCACCTATAGACATCCCACAGGCTGATGTGTTGGTCCTTTGACCCACAGGCCAGTATACTGTCTGTGGAGAAGGCCAGAGCCTGAACACTTTCCTTGTGGTAGCTCAATACAGCCAGCGGTTTTAAGGATTTACCACTAAATAATCTCACATTCCCATCCCAACCACCAGTAGCTAAAATTTTACCGTCTCTTCGAAACAGTGTCTGATTAAATCCTGGATTTGTGACCTTCATTTCACGTCCTGTTTCAATTTTACTGTCAGAGGTCAAACTGAAGGTCACTAGTGTTTCATCAACAGACCCAGCAGCCCCTTTCTTCACTTGAGAATTGTAATTAACACACATTATACTTTCTGGATACAAGGAACACTTGTCGACCATCGTAAACGTTCGGATATCCCATAATGCCACAGATCCATCCTCGTAACCTATTACAACCTGAGAGTCATTTTCAGTTTTACAGAGAGCCATACACATCCCCAGTTTTGTCCCAGACTTAGGGACACAACTTCCTATATTTTTACGTGAAGGGACATCCACTATGTCTACTTCGGACGTTTCTCTCCCTGGGACTGCTAGTACCGAGTGACCCTTGTCCGTCGCCAAGACACAGCCAGCGCAAAATCCTTGTTGGTTTGATGTGATGCTACCTACAATGGAACAAAAGAAATACAGTTGAAACAAAGTCTTCATTATAAAGTTAGTTCTTCTTGTGAGGGATGTCATCATGCAGACGTCTAACAATATGCAACTTCAAGTACCTCACTAATTTATTGCACTTTTGGAAGAAAGATACCCGACTATATAATTATATTCCCTTGTTAAATACTATGTTAAACATTGATGTTAAATCATATTGTGTTACTAATAAATTGAGCTTTTTAAAACAAAAAGAACTTTTAAGCCATAAATTAATTTTAAAAACAAAAAACAAAACAGAAATTCCAAAACACATACAGGTGATTTACTGATGGCGTTTTTTCAATATTTAAACCCCACAAATCAGCCGAAATACAAATTTATGAAACTTTGCTATCAGCAAAAACAAGCTAAGTACAAATGGAAAACTGAGAAACTATCACATGGGAGGGGTGGAAGTCATCTATTTAGAGACCCTGTTATTCACTCATTATAAGGCTTAAAAATGCAAACAGTATTTTAAATATGAGTCATTCAAAATGGGTTAAACTGAACAACAGGTTCAATGTTAAGAGAGGTTTATTTTCAGATATAAAATGGGTGAAGCAGATTCATTTTGGTCGCTTTTGTGTTGCCAAGGTAAGGCACAAAAACAAATCCTCAATTCTACAGGGGAGGGGGATTACCTGTCGCATATAATATCAATTAGGGTCAATTAAATTACCTGAAGCAAAAACGTGACTAAGTTTACAAGCGTCTTTTGTTTGTTTGTGTTTTACATCCTATTAACCGCTATGGTCATTTAAGAACTTATCAAGTTTTGATGGTGGAGGAACCAACCTGTGGCCAGTACCGGGCGATTGCCCCACAAAGGTCTTGAACCCACGACCCAGTGGTGGAGGGCTATAGTGATCAAGACAAGTTTCATCAGCTAGGTGTGCTATTATGGGAACAGTTTGTATTGTTAAAATATTCTTGTAAGGAAATGCATTTTAGACATTTAATTATGTACTTATTATATAACAGATCAAATATATGAAGTGTGTACCTGTGTTGGTCAGTTGTGATTCCTGAAGTGACCAGAAGTGGACAAAGCCATCTCGGCCCTGAGTGACCATTTTCCCAGAGTCTAGAAACTCTATCCAAGTCACAGACAGACCATGATGGGCATCCAGGTGAGAATCTGATCGCCTGCTAACCATGTTCCAGGAATGCACATTCCCATCCAGACCCCCTGACCAAAGCTGGCCAGAGGGGTGAAAGGTCAGACTGGACACAGGACTGGTTGAGCCACGCAGGACATAGATAGGGTCTGGGGCCCGGGATCTGTCCCCCATCCTTCTGTGTGTGTTACTGCGACTCACACACCAACAACATCAATCTCGCATCCTAACAAGAACCTGAAAAACAGCCAGCAATATAATTAATTCTTGAATCTACATCAAACAACTAATTCCTGTCCGAGTGACATGAAAGAAAAAGAAAATGAAATTGAGAAGTGTTATATAATACAAAGTAATTATATACATTATGTACTGTCAAGGCACCACTAGTGCATCTGTCCCACTATTTATAGTGTTTTACAGGACAGTTTTGCCTTTTCCTAAACAACCTCAGCCACTTGCAATGGAAACAGAGGGAGTTATATTAACGAAGCTTTACTGCAAAAACTGTTGGTTGCAACTCAAAACTTAATTCCAGAACGTGTTTTTTTCCATATTCTGTAGTTTAAGAATAAGATAGAATAATAAAATCTTCTATATTGATAATTTATTACCTCAATAGCTTCATGAAAGTTTTGAAATAATACAAATATGTATCTAACATACAAAGTCATATAACATTTAAATACATTATGTATTAAGAATCTTGTTTAAACCACTAAAAAGTAAGACCAAGTGTGAATATAAAGAAAACAATTTATTCAAAAAAGACTGTTACAAACTATGTACATAGGTATATGAGGTGAGAGCTGTCATCATGTCTTCTTAATGGCGACGATTCCATAGCAACGAGGGGAGATAACTGGGTCAAACATCTGGACCATGTACACTTGACCGATACATTCCTGGAAAATACCAATGTACCAAGATAAGAACCTGTAGGAATACTAAACATCACATGAAATTAATGACAGCAACATGCTTATATTTCTATTGTTTTCTGTAAAGATTACCATATTTATTGATTTTTATTTTTTGGGATGGAACACGTTTTGTTTCCATGATATTTCTGTCGGAGTATCATGAAAGAAAAATTTAATAAATTTGAAGAATTGAGCAGTGTTTGAATGTACTAAGTAAAAAATAAAACATTTTAACCAGCTGACTATCTCTGATTTTTAACCTCAGCACAAAACTCTGAATTAAAGCAAAGGTTTTACATAAATCAGCTGTATAAGGAACTAATGTTTTTTAAAATAGATTACACATTTGAACTCTGCTAATTTAAATTATCTCATTAAATTGAACTAATTCATGATTCGACTATATAGTTTCTTTCAATAAATTCAGTTTGCCGGAAAACTAAAGACGAATTAGCAAAGTCAACTAAATGAGGCTTATCTGACAACAGATCAGACTTGCTGAATCAAGCTTCATCCTACTGTTGCTCGTTCTGACCTGTTCTAGTAGGTAACAGGCCCTGTCCAGCAGTACTACCGACTCTATGGTGGGGGCTAACACAGACTTGAGTTGGCGGAAGGCTGCAAGCTTTTTCTTGTCCTCCGAATATCTGTGGCAGTAATCCTCAACCAGCTCTGGTGTTATCTAGAGCAAAAAGAGGACAGTTTTGTTCACAGTGACAAAATATTTGTTCAGTTATGAGTTCATACAAGGTGTAACCGTAGAAACACGACAAAGCGGTGTAAAACCGGAGAAAGCATCCTAACAGCTGCCCTGGAACATGTTTACTGAGGTATTCCACGTCATAGATTATAGTGCCCTGATTTTGTGGGGGTGTGGGGCAAAGTAGAGAATTGTTTGTTTGAAGTTTAATGTCCGCCCAAATTTAACTCATTCACCACTACATATTTAAACTGGACTTGCCCAGTCTATGATTTGGTAAGGTTCAAATGTGACTTAAGGGGTGAATGGGTTAAAAGAATATAAATGGTGAAAATATGGTCATTATGAAAAACGGCTTGAAATATATATTACCTTGTCTGTTGGGAGTCCCAGTCTGGTAAATGCCTTCATAACATACTGGTGCATGTCCGGAGTCATACCCCCCAGTCCTCGGAGACCCTTCCAGTCCGGATCTATGTGTCCGAATACATCCAAAAGGATCTTTTGCAGCAGACAGCGAGGATAGGTCGCAAACGACAGCTACAACAGCAAGTAAAGCTTCAGTTTAACAAGGTCGCAAACGACAGCTACAACAGCAAGT
>JAUMHH010208726.1:0-12901 GCA_032359455.1 Chlamys rubida
GTTGAGCTACAATATTTATTTGTGTAAAGTCATTATAACAATGCTATATTTTCTTATTGACTTCTAACAAATCTTACATTGGTGGCATTAGTGCTTCCCATGGCGTAGTGGTAATATACAGAGTGGTCCAGCGCTGACCGGAAGTTAGCCCTGACCGCCGGATCTGTCCAGTTCCAGGTCTTGATAACAGGGAAGACTTTTTGTGCATTGTCAGCTATCGTGTTGTAAAGTGGTACACTCTGACAGATGTCAAGTGGCGTACGTGGGTAGTACATGATAAATGCCTCACACATCTCCTCGTGTGTAGAAAAGCCTCCCTGTAATGCAAGTTACAATTAAAGACGGCAATCTTTATTGCGGAACAAATTTGATAATTTTAAACTCTATCATTTGAATATAATCTTTATGATGATGTTATTCTATAACTTTTCTATAACGACATTATCATAATTTATAAGGACAGCTGTACGTACCACAACGACCTCTTTATAACAGTTGAGCTCACTTCCTTTTTCTATAACGACATTATCATTATTTATAACGACAACTGTACCACAACGACCTCTATATAACAGATGTTCTCACTTCCTGTCTGTAACAATATGTATATACATCGATACTACTATTATTTTTTCTCTAAATCGGCATTTCATTGTAGCATTAGTTATAACGACAACAAAACCATAACAACCTCTTGATGACAGTATAGATATTCTATCCTTCTCTCTGTAACAACGTATTTGAATAACGATATCAAAATCATAATTTTTCTATAACGATATCACCAATACTTATAACGACAACAATACCTTGACGACTTCTTTATAACGATTTTGTTATGTTTTTCTCGAATTGGGATTTGTCTGTGACAACATGTCTGTATAACGATATTATTATCATACTCTCTCTTAAACGACACAAGTATTACTCATAACGACAACAATACCATAATGACTTTTGTATTACGATATGGTGTTATATCTTCCTCTCAGTCAGCGACAACATGTCTGTATACCGATATTATTATCACAATCTCCTAATAACGACATCAATATTGTTCTGAACTCCTATGACATCATCAGTGACACTCCATTTCTCCTCTCTCAGACAATGGTTTTTACCTCTAGTGAATGGCATCATTTAGTCTCTTTCTAATGCAATAAATGTCATTATGGTCGCTTTGTAAGTATAATATCCGTTATTTCATCAAGACCTTTATATCATAATAATATTATCAATATTATAATCTACAACGTCATGGTCAGCCTCGAGGACTGATAGTCAAACAGTAGAGTACACCACCTTGTAACGTGCAGAACTGCTGGAAATACCTAGATAGGATTCACCTATATACAGATAACAAGTAAAATATCACGCGCGGAAAGCCAAACAAATTTAAGAATGCTTCACTATATGGTATTTTCTTCAATTTAGGACTTGTCCGTGGTACAAAATGTCGTTACATATAGTTTTTATTCGAAACTATAGAAATGTAAAAGAAAGTAATCCTAGTCATACTTGCAAATCAATCACATCCTTTACCTAAAGAAAACACTACATTTTTACTTACCAGTGTAAGACCTTGTCTATTGCTCGAATCGTAAACACATTTCACCTCAATCTTGTCATCCTGCAAAATAATGAATCTTCTGATGAAAGCGGTTCTATATATGAACCTATACTTTGATATTTGTGTAATGATTTCACGAGCATTAATTATTTCTATACACAAACCTTGTTTACTGCCATGTTTTTCCTAGCAAAGGGGGAAATTTGATATTTTGAAATAGCTTATAAAGGAAAATAATAACATAGGAAGCGAAATCGTTAAGAAGGTTTCAAAATTATATGGTCCTTCGAATCTTCGTATTTTTACGTCTCTTCAGCTATGGTCAAATGACGATAATTTCACAGATTATTGGCCAGTTGGTCACGTGACTACTCAGGGGCTACATAATATCGCGTCATCGTGCCAGTAGTGAGGTTCTATTTTGATGACCTTGAATGACCTCGACTCTTAATGGGACGTGAAACAAAATAATACATAAATATGAACATAAACCCTTCTCTAATTTGTGAAGTTTAATTTTCATCTTTACATACCGGATATATTTTTCTCTCCTTCGACAGGTAGCGCATGTCCTGATAATCAAAATCATAATGTCTGTCGACAGCCAGTGGTTCGAGTTCGCTTCCATTTCGGTAAAGACGTGTTATAATTTCCTTGCCCAGTAGATGGGAGTGCTGTAGAATCGCAAATGCGTTTATACCCTCTTGTGGTAAACCCTATAATCGAAATGACAAATTCATTATTATGTTAATCAGGTCTATTGCACCAGATATGATATTAAAAATTCTGTTATTTGACCTTCGTTTCTGCTTCGCTGTGGTTTACCTGTAACACACTCAGAGATTATACAGAATGAGATGTTAACATGCAACTACGGCAACATGTGCAAGTTGTCAACAATACAGGGGAGCTACCCTGGAAAGTGATACTTTGACCAATCAGAAAGCAGAAGTGTCGATCGTCGGGCAGTAAAAATGGCCGACGGCAATACACAGACGTCTGATTGTCGAGAGGAATAAACATCAAGGTTTGAAGCGTAGCAGATAATTTCTTCCAAAATATATAAATTGACAATAATTAAAAAAAGCTAACAAAAGCCATTGAATCGGCCTTTACAATTTTTAGGTACATTTGTATGACTTACATGTTGCAATGAAACAATAACCTACATTATTGGAAAAAATGTCAAAAGCAGTATTAAGGTATGAAAACAGACTCCACATGTATTGTGTTTGCGTGTGGTACATTTATAATACAAAACATAAATTTGGGAATATCAACTGTCTAGGGTCAACCAATACCCAAGTAGCTATTAAAGGCGAATAATAGTAAAATAATCATGCAATGTCTACAGAAATGTCGATACATTGTCAACATGTACATTTCTAACGAATTCACATTAAATACAAACTCGGTTCCTTATACATCATGTGTATGGTCGTATCGAACAAAACGTTTAACAATTTTCAGTTAATTACGTTAAAACAAAATAAACAAAGGTGTTCTGAGACGAATTCGAATGTGTTTACAATTCAGACAGTATAAACGTAGTGAGAAGAACAATAAGAGAATGTAGAAATGTCAATAAAACAAACGAACGAACAAACAAAAAAACGATAAAACAAGAACAAAACATGAACAGTGGACAAGAATACACGGAGACCATTGAAAATCTACACGGAGAAAAGGATTGGGTGTTTTGGAAGATATATATATCACGTTATCAATTTTAATCTAGAAATATGTTAATCAATTAAACAATTTTTCATCACCTTACAGTTGTATTAAAGTAACATGTCTTTGTTTTCATAGAATATATATGTGTAACTTTGATACCATAAAACAATAACACTTAATCGGAATGCAAAGAAACCCCTTGGTACATAAACAATTTAATGAGCCCTTTTAAACATAAATGTTTTTTTTTATTTAGCTAGAACATTTTTCTTCAAGAATAAATATACATCCTTCGGACTATGAATTCAAACTAAACATAATAAAATTCAATACAAACTTATTAAGTAAGATCTTGTTACGTACCTTCCCGAGAAGTTCCGCAGGGCAATATCCTTGGGAGACAAAGTCTAGTTCCAGAGGGGGAATTATCTGCATCGGAGTCACACCTATTCCTATGGTTAGGAGTGCAGAATCGTGCATTCGGAGTGTGGGTGTGATAGTGATGCGGAAACCGGAACTGTCAACGATATCTGTAGGTCGGAATCAAACACACGTGTTATATAGTTTACAGGCCGGACCTTTTTTATTCCCGAGGAAACCACCATTACAGACCAAGTTACGAGTTACCCGTTTTTTTAAGCGTGCATAAGAAATATGGCTTTGCAACAGGACATAAATATAATTCTAAAACCGAGTTTCGCCAAATTATTGTCATTAGTTTATGTAGAAACCTAGAGAAAAACAATTGATGCAGCTATAGGAAAAAATCATTTAAAAAAAAATGTTAAAATGTTTGAGGTAAACTAATGATAAAATTTAATTTCATTAGACTTAATTAAATAGCTGCAATCATGGTCACTTGTGTGTTTTAGTTCCACTTACACATAAACTTTTTAGAAAACTTGAGTGCATATGTATATTATAATGGACAAACATTATAACATACCGATCAAATTAAAGTTGATCGATGTTCGTCGTAAATTTATATTAATGATACAATATTTATTATAAAATAAAAAATAGAGACAAAAGGCGTGCAAAGTAATGTTTATTTAACCGTACTTATTGAAACATCGTAACTTCATTTTGGAGTATCAAGCTTTAAAGCGAATATAAAGAGATGGATTCTTCTATGACTTCTCCAAAACAGCAAACGATTTATAATTTTCTGCTCATACCCAGAACGTTGGTTTCCTGAGGTGATTGCATGCGTTTTCGAAACAATTAACTTTATTTGAGTATTCGTGGCGATAAACGCTGAACAGACAACTGTATTGGTATGATACAATCTAAAACTAGAAAACGTACATACCTTGAAACGGAAAATTAAATCAATAAACTATGAGTAATTATCATATTAAGCCGTGTTTCTCTATCATGCAAACATTATACGATGTAAAATCATCATCAAAATATATATATTTACGGTTGCTCTGCATCCTTCCATTGTAATACATTGTGAAGGCAAATTTTGTTGTGAGACTATAACAACATTTCCTATTGTACATGTAACGTCATCAAACTCTATTGTGACGTCATCAATTTTATTGTTGTTAACACTTAATTTGCTATTCAAAGAACTGTTCCAAATAACTAAATAAGGATAACTGCTCTATCAAAACGTGAACATAAATCAAGAATATTTTCGCAGATATTGTTTTTTAATCCTATAACACACATTGCTATTGATGACACACTTAATAAAGCCCGGTATACCGGGGATATATAATGTTTATCATCAATAACAATGTGTGTTATAGGACCATAACAACATTTTCTAAAACATTCATTGCTTAAATATACCTGATCTACCCATGGGATTATCGTAATGCGTTTGCATGACAAGGAAGTCGGGATCATCATCCGTCCCGAGCGAGTACCCGGCAGAAGGGGGGAAGTAGAACGCCTGCCAAAAGAAAACAAACATTTACATACACTTAACTCCACAATCATTCGCGGCAACTCACCTATCAGATAATGATAACTGCTATTATCTAACTGAGTTTTTTCATGATCGTCTTTATACGTCGAATCTGTATCACAACATACATTTTGTAAAATATGTGCACAAGTTCAAACAATGTTCGACTACAAAATACACGTTTAAAAAAAATCAAAAACAATCTCCCATGATTGATGCTGATTGAATTATTTGAGCATCAAAAGAAGAACTAAATATTTGGATACATCTAATGTATGTTTCTGCTGTATATACGACGTTAGTCTGACTGTGTCTAGACTCTAGAAAGTGTATTTGGAAACCATACAAACAGCAGTATCGACCTACCAGGAAACGTCAAGGAAAAAAATTGCGTCGTCTTTAATCTCCATCATCAGTCTATAGACGTAATACTGGAGACAACAGCAGAAGTGCTTTATATCTTGAGGGTAGTATGTGATACAACAGCATCACAGAGATGTTTGTTGATCATAACAACGTTGGAGTGATGTCAACAATAACACTTACACGTAAATGTGTATGGACTATGACCTACATAAAGTCAGATGTATTTGAGTTAAGAGTAAAAGAAGATTTTGATTTTTGTTCAAATAGTAATGAGATACAATATCAGGGTAAGTTACCTTGACTAATGGTTGCATACTTTGTGGTATCTTACCGGGATCTACTCTCTGTTCCTCTCGTTTTCAGATCCCTGATCACACTTACCTCCCCTCCGATGGCCCAAGCAATGATGGCCTTGTAAAGACATCCACGTAGAGGTTCAGGCGCGGTATTAGTAGTTTCACACGGGAAGACGGTACCGTCGTACTTAGCCAGTTCAGCAGCTCGCTTGTCACATCTGTAGACGACGGCGTGGTGCACGTTCAGTTCATTTCCCGGTGTGATGACTGGCTCATACTGAAGGTGAAAATAAGGTAAGGGTAATGCTGGTGTGCTGAGTACCTTTAAAGCCTACTAAGACCTACATGGCTTCTTCCTTGGATTAAATGCTAATTTTCAAAGGCCACTTATTTTCGAAGACGGCTTATTATTGAGATGTGTTTCACTGTATGGAATACAAGGCTTATTTGCAAGTACGGCTTATTTTCAAATCAATCGTATAATCGAGATTTTACGGTATATTTGTTTTGTTTGAAATCGACATTGGATCCTTATTTTCTTATAAATGATACGTGCGACTCGATGTACCAACATAATTGTATTTGAAACATGGCATACCTTGATCATGTGATGTTTGGAGGTAAGGGGAGGTAACTTCATGGCTCGACATGAGTAAGCTGTGGTGTTGGACGGAACGTGGTGCTAAAGTAACAAAATAATGCATTTGTAGTTACATGAAGTGTAACAAACATCTATGTTTCACCCAAAATGAACGTCTGTGACAAGTCATTACCTGAGATATACAAAAACAACACGTTGTGTATACTATACAAAACATAACCGGACCGGATATCCTCAAACATCAAAACAAAAAGAAAGACGCACTGAATACTCATAGCAAACTAGAGGTAAGCATTTCTAAACATTTTTGCCCGCTCTGTAAGATAATATACATCCATTATACGTTTATAAATCTACAATATGTAAGATATGGAAATGGAATTTATGTTTCATTAGCATTGGTTGCGATGTGACCCATATATCGATACATACAAGGTATACACTTAAATACCTAAGATCATGTCATGTACATACATAAGCTGTTACACTAAATCATAAAATGTGTAAAATTTTGATCAAACCATCTTATCCTAAAATCGATTAAGGAAATGTAAGGCTCTATCAAATAAATAGTTCCATTTTCGGATACCAAATTTTGACATGACTTTTTTATAATATTAGCGGTCCGAATTCACGATTTATGCTCTGAAGGTTTACATAAATTGAAGCAGTCAGGTGAAGAATTTTGTGAAAGCATTACATAAATCGTTCACAAAGGACAGCAAATATCAGCCATAATGAGGATACTTATTGTGATACAAAGCAACTTTTAACATGCACCTATTTTGAGATAAACATTACAATACATTCACTAAAACTTTCATTTATCATTAAATGCACACTGAAATATTACATTGTTATGTACTAAGTCGTAGGTAACTATGTCTTGAGGAAAATTGACGTCCTCGGCTGTCAAAGAGGAAGACAGCAGCATAACACTCTTGGTTCCTCGCCTGGTGGCGCCATGGTAGGGGATATAACTCGTCACGTCAATAGGACTGTAGGAGAAGATAATTCTAGTGGTGTCATCCTGTAAAATAGAGTTATAGCATACGTTCAGTAACACACACCTACAAATACAAATCTAAACAAGATAAATGCAATATCTTTGAAAATGATGACTTAAATTAAATGTCTTTGTGAAGGTTAAGGATTGGAACAAAGAAGAGACTCGAAGCAGCTCCCTAACGCTTTCACCTCTTTAGAGGTTCATAAGGGTGTGTGTTTTAATTCAATGTGATACTGAATATCATTTATTTTTTTTCAAGATAAACACTTTCATACATTTACCTCTGAAGATATAAAACGCAAATCAGCTGCTCAGAAAGTCCTTGTAATTTTTTTGATATATATATAAATGTAAAACAAAGATGCGAGTGAATGTGCGAAGAAATAGAACGGCTAATCCTTGAAGTATGAATTATATATTGCCTTGTATTCGTAAAGTAAACTCCTGCGTTGCAAACAATTTACTGATTCATTCGTGTAATATATTTACTGTGCCATTGAACGACCCATTTAAGAAGTAAGTATGTTGATGGATAAAATCAAACTAAGTATTTATTGCTTCATTTTCTGACTTTGCAGAACGTATTTGTCCTTTATAAGGACAAACGTTCGGAAGCACATGTTCATTTTACATATACATATACGACGAAAGGGGAACAAGTGCCTTTTAAATTGCTACACAAATAGTTTGGCTAATTTGTTAATCTAGATTAGATAAAATGGTTTGATTTTGACGTTATAACCATTAGTCTTTTGGCCAAGCAATGATATTTGGTTACAAAGTTTTCGTTTGCAAATGGATATGCATTTGAATTTTTTTTATTTTTTTTTCAAAATGAATTTCAACTACATAACAGCTACTTGGACAAATTCTGTTCATATCGTTAAGTCGTGCTTCGCAACAATCGATGAATATCATTGAAATCAATCAAGTGCCCACTCTATAAGTTCAAACAAACAATGGCTCTTGTGATTTTGCACACGTACCGTAATGACCATGTCGCCAACAGTATCACATGTGTTGAGTTTTCGCACAAAGGTAAGGACCGTCCCAGATGCAGTTTCCTTGCCAGCGATGAGGAACCAGTCCTGTGATTGGTCAACTACTGGCGCGGTATGCTCAATAGTATGATAGTCCTATGAAGCAAACGTTTACATTTACCGAAATACATCGAGGACTACGATAGAATAAGTGAATTAAACAATAAAAAATAAAATTACCCTAAATAATAATTATGTTCACAAACACTGCAATTTTGATTTTTAATGCTAGAATAATTTTCTCTTCCTAATGTTTGTTTCTAAGAAATAACGTCCTGATTTACTGCGGTACATGTATCAGCTATGAATCAACCTGATGTTGACAAAATTGGGCACGTTTCAAACGTCCCAAAGGAACAGCAGCTCATTGTTAAATCAATTTAGCAAGTATGTCCATGGTTTACACCATGGACAGTGATACTCCATATTCTTAAACCATTACACTAAATCACAACTTAAATCGGCCATTATTCCTAAAATAAACCGTACAGCAAATGACAGAGGTGATATGTCATCCTTGGCTCCACCCATTCTGCGTTCTTAACACAATCATAATAGGCATACCTTGAAGTAAGTTTGACCATCCTTGACTCCGCCCACGATGACGTCAGCAGGGAACATCTTTCCGTTCGGGGAGATTCCGAATCCAATGTAACCAGGCGTGTTCACGTGTGTCTCAAAGGTCACGTGGGTGGTATTGGCGGTCCAAAACAGCCAGAACTGGCCTGTAGTATCCAGCCGGACATAATGTTCAAAATGGCGAGTAGGCGTCGGTTTCGGTATCTGTTAGATTTAATTAAGAACCAAAAAACAATGCTTCCATATTCTTCAACAAAAACATAAAAATATTAAGAACACCAAAACCCACGTGCACACATGACCTATTTGATAAAACAGACCACGAATTGGCTTTTTCACTAACCAACAAACATTAAAATCAGTATGTTATAAAACATACTCCAATCAAAACTAAATGAGGTACCTTTACCATAAATTTCATGTCAATTTGTGGTTAGAGTTAAAGTTATCTCCCCTATAAAATTGTAACCATCGTTTTTTATCATTAATGATACTAATATGTGTGTTATTATGCATGCAACTATTTCATTTATATATTTTATAACTATATCAAGAACTTGAGTAGCGACACCGTAATCAAAAAGGAACACTAATGCGCATTATCATAACATCGACCACCCTATCACACAGTTAAAGTGTATGTTCGAGAGTTAGATGGCAACTGATAAACTTCCAAATAGTTTTCATTAGTCTGAATATTAAGAAAACTTGTTTTCTAATGTTGTCCCTCATAGATCGAAATCCATGATGTTCGGAACAAGCTATTAAATACCGAATCGATTTCGACATTTAAACATCGTTGGTAGGAGAAGCATAATTGTCACTATCACGAAAAAGAAAATTAACGATCCGAAACTCGAAATCGTTCTGCTTATCGCACAGCTTAATAATAAGTCATATCGAGGAAAGCGACTGAAGTAGACGAGTCTGTAGTGCCCTTGATTTCAAGCACAGGAGGATATATTATTTCATTTCACAAAATGTTTATTGAATATTGCATCTTATACAAATTCAAAAGAAATCGGGCAACAGGCGTAATGCCGATACAAGCCCTCTCCTATGGTATGGACAATGTATATTATAATATATTTATTGTGAATTTGTTTTTTTCTACATCTAGGACAGAAGTCATCGACCAGAGCTCCCACGCAGTGACTCGTTAATTTAAGGTATTTTAGTCGTATATGCGTTATGGGAGTTCTATCCCCTACACCACTAAAGCATCTATGTTACCTTGATTATTATTAACAAAAATGGCATGGTTCAGGCAGAATATATTATTCGATCGATGTGGTCAGTAGATATCTCATTATCTAATGACTGCACATCGACGATATATCTGAATAGAAAACAGAAGGACTTGCTCAGGTTTTTGTTATTATTCCTCATAAGCTACATTTGTAAACCGCCTTGATAAGTGATTTAAGTTGAAAATACATTTCTTTCACACAAGTGAAGAAATAAACTTATTAACATTATAATAACATAATTTTAATTAGGAAAACATTTTTTTTCAGCATTCGTTGGCAATGTTCGATCACATCTTACGTTCCTATTTGTCAAATTAGGGGATAGTACGTAGTTTTGAGTGGCTATACTGGCGATTAGAACATGACATTCGGTATGAACTCGAGACCGATAATCGCCAGTACAGACACGAAAAACAACGTACATGTACTATCCCCATTCTAACACACCTTAATAAATATACTACGCTAATATGTTTAGAAACAGTGTATTTCCTTGTACAAAAGTACGTAGTAAAGTATCTTGGACCTGAACTGGCGACGTGTCATTCTGTAGCGGACTGACCAATCGGAAAGAAGCTTTCAAAAGTCGGTCATTTGGCCCCGCCCATACTGGCGAGGGCTCGATCTGTATGTTGACGAGGCGGAATATTTGGATTGTTTGTGACGTCCTGTTACCCAAGTTAGTACGATGGGTATATAACATTTAGATTAATATTGACCAAGTTCTTACATTTCCATGTCAGTATGCATACCAATCTGTGCTCATCGACAAAATCGGTGATTATTTGTATAGATTTGTGAAGAGTTTTGTGTAAATGCATAGGGCCTACGACACATGTGAAATGTTTCATTTGATTTCGGATCTTAATAGATGCCTTCACACGGATGGAACGAACGTTTCAGTAATAAATAGAGGTAAGAACAAGGAATGTGTACTTTTTACTTTTTAATTCATTCAACAAATGCATTTCATCGGTCGTTTCTGTTCTGTTGCCTAGCCTTATCAGCGGGATTTCGCTAAGAGGCGAGCTTGACGCCATATTGTTTTGGTTAAAAACGGGGCGTGGCTTAAGTGCGATGGGAGGAGCTTAACACGATTGATCATGATTCTATCACAGATTAGAACATGGTCCGTATCCAATCAAAACACGCGTTGCAAACGAATCGTGTTAGAATATCGAAATAGAACTAAGGCCGCTGATATATACCAGTGAACTAAATAGAACTTTGAACTATTGAAGTATTATCTAAACAAAATAATTACTAAATTTACGAATTTAAAAAGCATCTTTTCGAAAATTTAGAAAGAATTAGCAGAAACCAAAACGAAGAAAGCATTAGCCGCGCTATATGGATGTTTTGTCAATTGAATACTCAGCACTGTAATGAGAATAGATATGTACATGTAATGTGTCCCAAAACACTACCCCCATGATATAATTGTTGGATGCATATGGTATCAGAGTTGATACCTGGGTGTATGTAAACAATGTCAGTGCTGTTATCCGGCTGTATACGGTGTCAGAGCTATTCCCCGGATGTATCTGGTGTCAGAGCTGTTCCCCGATGTAAACGATGTCTGAAATACTCACCACATGTCCTTAATAAGGGGGAAAAGATGATCTGCTTCAAATGGTACATACATCGTCGTTCAAAAGGACAAAATCTAAGCTGTTATCAACAAGCAACAACAGGTAGAAAACATGAAAATACTAAAGCATGACCAATTTTATAAATTAAGCTCGAAATCATTAAAATAATGATAAAATCTGAGAACGGAGACTCATGAACAAAGTACAAGAAGAATTAGGCTGGCCGTTACGGATGGGTAGCGATTTCCATATCTCTGTGCAGTCAAACACCGGAAATTATGTAGAAAACTATTCCCGACGTCGACCAAAAATTAACATTACATGACGTACGACTTGTTATCCTTGGGAATTTGCTGCTTCAAACGCAATGCACCGCGTTCGAGATAATTTATCTATCAGTACTCGAAAGAGTTTTAGATGCGCATTTTACGTGAAAAGAGGGACGTGTACTTTCCGTTAACAACGATAGTCTGACAGTTGTTACATGTACAACAGTATACAAAAACAAAACAAACAGCAGTGTGTGATTCCCGACTGTATAACTGACAGTGATAGCTATTTAATATTATATTTCTTTTGTGGAGGTTGTGAACATTTTACCTATTTTTCTAAATTTACCAATATAGACTAAACAAATGTGCTTAAGTTTAAACATATTTTAGTGTACAAATATACCAATGGATTGGACAAAAAGTTATTTCAACTTAATACAGTCCTCTCCTCAATACATGGTAAAAGTAATGAATATATATGTTTTTGGGGGAACGGGAGAAGGATAGGGTGGAGAAGGAAGGGGGGGGGGGGGAGGGATATCGAAATGTGCTTATGAACGATGTACTTTCTTTAGAAAGACGAGTTCAATCATCACCCATTTATCATAGTCGGGCTCTTACACCCAAGGTGCTGAAACATGACTGTAAACAACAACCAATGTTTCGAATAAATACGCATGAGCAGACGACCAATAGTTGCTCTGGTGTCCGACTAAAGTTAGGTCGTA
>JAUMHH010208737.1:0-12900 GCA_032359455.1 Chlamys rubida
GACGGACGACGGACGACGCCGGACAAAAGGCAATCGCAATAGGTCACTTGAGACTTTGTCTCAGGTGACCTAAAAATGTAATCAAGTGAAATATAACAAAACCAGGAGAAAAATTCTTACATCATTTATTGTAACCATGTTTACAGTCTAAAATATCCACAGGGTCTAGTTATTCTGGTAACACCAACATAAACTATACATGTGTAACAGACAAGGTCTGCGGCCGGTATAAACTAGTATCAAATCTATTTACATTGCGTGGGTCATAATGTACAGTTTTTACAAAAGTAAAATAATGGAGAGAACATGATTCTATGTAGTTACAATATTTGTTCACCCCCTATACTTTCTTTACTGGCATGTCATTCTGATTTCTCAGTAAAAATATGGATGAATTATACCAGAAACCCTTACACGATCCTAGTACAAAGCTAAACAATCTATTCACAGTACATGAAAATCTCGTCGAAATTTGTTATATATGACAAATTTTGATAAAACTTTACCTGAATCCATTTGTAGTCTGTAAGAAGATAGGTGCAACAAAGCTACCAAGTTGGGAATTGCAGTTCTAAATGCTATTTTGTCTAGACCACGAAGCTACCAATCCAAGTTGGGCATTGCAGTTCTAAACATTATCTAGTTAGCACAACAAAGCTACCAAGTTGGGCATTGTAGTTCTAAACGTTATCTATAGTCAGAACGACAAAGCTACTAAGTTGGGCATTGCAGTTCTAAACGCTATCTATATAGTCAGGACCACAAAGCTACTAAGTTGGGCATTGCAGTTCTAAATGCCATCTTGTTACGAAAATAAAGCTACCAGTTGAACATTGCATCTAGGATAATTATTTACTCGGTAATTAATTCAAATCAATTCATGATTTAGGTGGATAACATTTGATTGTTTCATCCATTCAACAATAATTACAATACAATGATTTCATAACATTCAGTTACTCAGCAGAGTTCCAGTCGAGCTGCCAAACAGGTTCCAGGGGTTAGCGTTTGCATCAATGATCTGGTTTTAATGGTACAGACATGCTATGTACAAGGAGTCAGACTTTCTACAGCATGATAATTGGTAAGTCAGTCATATAAAAAAATGATGACATACTAAAGAATTAGTATTATCTTAACATAGCAAAAACAAAGTAATACATGTACATCAGTATGTACAAACAAACAAGTAAAAATCCCTAGTTCAGCCATCCTAATTGTTAAATGTTTCTATAGCCGCTAAACAACATTTGCCATATCTCAAAGGACAACTTTGTAAAATGCTAGCCTTTTTTCTGTACTAACTTATTTTGTCAACAATTTGCTCATCATTTACATGTTTTAACACAAGATTAGGAAAGAGTTACAACATTTTGCAGAGCTTTATTACATGAAAAAGCTTTTTTGTTTTGTTTTAAATATCTTACCAACAATGAGCAACATGGAGTTTTGTATTGTCAATAAATCATTTGAAGCAGAGTAGAGGATCAACACATGGACGAAAACAAGCAGCCGAGCTATATACAGAGCTTTGTGCTACCGAGTACGTTTTTTGCGATTTTCAGCACAACCCCGCAACTTCCTAAACCATATGATGCCGTTGCGCTTCTAATCGAACTCAAGACATTTTTAAGTTGAACAGGATATTTCTCATTAAAGCTACAAAGAATTTATCCATATTTCTTTTACATATCAGACTACTATTTCCTCGCAAGAATCAAAAATGTTTTTCCCCTTCAAATCATTTCAAAACATCTTAGGAGAATGAGTGGTAGCAACACCCAATCTCATGCAACTGGTGAAGATATTGAATCAAAATTCCATCAAAAACGTAAAAACTGTTGTATATTTCTTAAAATTTACAACATGCGTTTCCTTCGCTACTTTCTACTTAACAAAACTGGTGGACCTTTCAATGGGGACATATAATGGCAGTGGTGTAATAGAATAGCTCGAGAAGAGGCCAACACATGCAGACCACAATCTGTTTGACAAATTTCTAAAAAATATTTACGGTTACATTCCCCTTGACCATGAAATGTAAACTCATTCAAGTTATTCTCATACTTGAAGCTTGTATAATACTTGATCAAAATCAGTTCAGGATGAAGTTGCTAGTAATGTAATCAAATTTGTTAACAAAATTTTATAAATAGTAAGCTTGACCTTGGCCTTGGAAGGAATGCCCATACTTGACCTATGTATGTATGTATCTCTGGACGTGACATGACTGGACAAAGATGCTCCCCCAGCCCTTATGATAAAAATAACCTTGCAAATAATATGTATTCAATATTAATATGAAATTAATTGATCCAAATTTGTTCGCTAATCTGCCTTAGGCTATATACAAAGATAGTACAGCTCGTGCTATACCATGGTTTGTCATTTAAACTCCTTTGAAATATCGGTATAATTGTTCAACATTATAATGACACATTGTGCTTTTTTAGTTCAAATATTTGGTAAAAAAAATATAGAGAGATAATATAAAAGGACTATGATCTAAATACATGTATTACTAGCTTGCTTAACTTGATCTTTTATCATAAGATATATTATATGTATTAAAATTGATAAACCTTTAAATCATTGTCAGTCTTGTCTTAAGGATCCTCGTCACACTGCACTGTTTTTCATAGATATACAGTAACCTCCCCTTAATTTCGTTTTGGATAACTGTAGGGTAGCATTGTGCCATGACACTTCTGTTGACCAGGGCCTTTATTCATGAAACCGTTCTCATGCTCAAGCATGGATTTTATGCTCGTTCTTGTTATAACTTAAATAAATCTTATTTTGTCTATGATTTGGAAACATTTTGAAGAGACTTGAGAGCCAAATACTGTTTTCAATGTTTACATTGGACTTTTTGATCGTTTGACATGATCTAAGCGAGTTAAAAAAAGTTGGTTTGAGCAAAAAATCCTTGCTTGAGCACGGGAATGGTTTCATGAATACAGGCCCTGGTAGTTCTGCCGGTTAGAGCTTAATAACCTCAAGTCCAGATTTCGAATCCTGGTCTAGCACCACTGAACTTTCACTCTCAAAACACTGTTGTTGATTGTGTTTTGTTTATTACATCTTTTTTTCCCCATTAAAGCCCTGCAAGGTATAGTTTTCTTTCATAAGTGATTATCAAAGCTATAGTCATGCCTGAAAAATCAGTTTCCAATGCGTAGTTACATTTTAAGCAGTGGTACGGGGATCCTTAAATCTCCAGTATAATGGACGATAAACTTGTGTGATGAGTTTTTCAATGGTCAGCCCAAGTCCCTATAGTAGAAAAGCACTTACAAAACATGTCCTTTGAGGAGGAACTACATAACTATCAGTTAGAAATATCAACACCTACAGGAAATTTGGCACAATGATCTAACATCATCACAGTAACAAAGACACAACGAAAATAACAACATTTCAGAAAGTGTACAAAACATCGTTTAGGTGTTCCACCCTATCATGATAGTCCTGATATAACATTGGGCCATAGTTATGTCTTACTTTCTGATTGAACCTTAGCCATGAAGCAATCCCAATGAAGTTTCCATGTCATTTTCTCTAAAAATTAAGATGATATCCGACTCTTAACCCTTTCACCCCTATGTAACTTTAGTAGACTCTACCATGCATTGATATGGACGAGTCAATTATGGTCTACAGTGGTGGAAGGGTTAACCTGGGCTATTAACAGGTAACACTCGGTTTGCCACACTATAGTCAATAAAATCAACTTTCCTTTGGTCTGCTTGGCAGTTGTCCTTGCATAGTTCCAAAAACTCTCAGGTAAACGCATGCTGACATGTCATGTCAAAACATCAATATAAACCATCATGTCACCCTATCCCGTTGCAAAAATTGTGTCCAATCCAGGTAAAATCTTTGCTTTGTTCAACCTAATGGAGTCTCAATGGCTAACCTCTTAATCTCGGCCAACTCTAATGCTGGCAATACCATGCCAGTCAGTTTTACCTTCTGTCTAGTAACCGTTGGGGAAATACAACCAGCTGACCATTGAAAGCATTTAGCTGACAGTATACATCCCAGGTCATGCTACTTTCACCATAAGAGACCAGAACACATGAAAGGATGGACAAGGCTATATTAAAATATTAGCTTGCTGCAAAATCAACATTCAGTATCCAGATGATACACCCAAAAAGAAAATGTTTTAAGTAGTACAATGATTTATCCTTGATCAAGATCTTAACTAAACCTTCGCTTTAACTCATTCACCCCTGAAATTTCATAATGAACTATTCCAACCTTAGAATTGGAAAAGTTCAAATGCGTCTTCAGGGGTGAATGTGTTATATAATATATTCATGTTATCATTATCTCTCGTGTGGTATCAGTTACACTAATGAAGCAGAAAACAGGAGTGGGTCTATATTAAATATCTAGTGAAGCCATATTCACACTTCCTGAGGAACAAGGTCTGGTTTAATACATACTGTAATGCAGTTTACATAATAAAAAAATTAGAACACAACAGGGGATTTAAAATTCATGACCAGCAACTTGAAAACAAAATACCCATTGGGTTTGTTTCACTCACAAGGAAACTAAACAACAGTTGGCAAATTGTGGGTCAATATCATTTAAATGAACGAACTTGATGCCCTTCATGCCAGCAAACTACTAAACCAACATCACTTTTCAACACTCCAGGGCTCATGGTCTGTTAATATATTAAGTCGTTTCAAGATTTTAACCCGTTCGACCCCTAACTTGCCTCTATCCTTGACTGACCAACAAGTATGTTGGACAGTCATTTATTTGAACAACTCTGATAGCTATTCACTTTAGCAACATTTTTGTGAATTCTTAACAAGTTTTGATGCAATTTTATAGAATGTACAATGGATATCTAGAAAATCTGATCCAATTTTACAGAAAATACTACAAGTTTGTAGAACAATCTTAACAAAAAAACACAGAATTTAATAACTTAACCATGTACATTATTCAGAAGTGTAAATGTGTTTCATGTAGACAAGATGTCATTTCATCTTATATCAGTTATCACACACATAACTGGAACAACTTATATTTTAGTTATAACTAGAGTCCCATTCACTGGTCTTTTTCCCCCATACAGTCCCAGTCCTATCCTTACACAGCAAGGGAAGTAAGATAACTACATTGTTTATAAAAAATACAAAATGTAGTGGAAATAATCCAGACCAGACTATTAAAACAAAGGAGCATGTCACTATCACACATATCCAAGTTATGCACAAACATGTACCTGAATAAGTCATGATTTTGAAACTGATAACATATACATCCAAACTTTTTCTACTTGCACATATTTTTAAAAATTAATCCCAGCTATGAAACTTCTGATTTTTAAATTGTTTTCAGTTTTCAAATTAAAATCTTTTGTATACAACAGAAAAAACTTGGGAATTTAAATTTAATTTAGGCTAGAACACAAGATACAGATACAAATATAGAAAATTCTTCTTTGACACTACTCTGCCCAAAACATTAACAAGTCACTGGCATGTAACTAACAAGTATCTACTTAAATATGCTAAATTCATATATATATATGGATCATTTTGAATGAGTTGATTTGTGACACATGATAAATATAAAAATGATATTTACAGTGCTATCACATAATATGACATATGACGTTTGTAGCAAATACATTCATAATACATTTTAATGATATTATCCACCGATATAACAACAGAACGAGATGGTTGTTTCACATCTACGCTCGCACAGCAGAAACAATAACTTCAGAATTAAAGGATTAAATAAATCTGTTTCAGTTATAACAAGGAAATCTAATAAAACACAATCCAAGGTCATCAACTCAAACTATATAAAATATTTTGTCAAAATTGCAGTTTACAGTGGAATACAAGAAATTCTTGCAAAACCAACCTATTCAACAAATTTAGGGGTTCATTATATATGACTGTATTCCTCTTGGATCTTGGTTGTATTGCACACATACCAGGTTAAGCACAACTTTGTTATAAAATTTAGAGTAGTCCGACATGTGAAATAACACCATGATCATCCAGGGTCTAAGATTCCGATATAACAAGGAGGGGCATCACAATTTGATTAGTGATGAGAATAGCATCTGCAGAGAAATGAAGATGATTTTTCTAAACACTGGAAACTCTCCTAATTGTGGTAAATGATCATCTATTACGTAAGGGCAGTCAATGGAGATGTGGGGAAGTGTGCCCTTAATGCCCTCCGTTCCCTGAGGCTGTGCGAAATGAAGTGTGACCTATGGAGCCGATGCTTTGAGCGTAGATTTAAGGAGGGACATGGGCTCCTTGCGTCGATCCTGTCCAGGGACATTGGTGGCATGGTCGACGATGCTGAACACAAACTGTAAACAGCCCACCTTGATATAACTGCCGTGATGGAGTAGGGCTGTGCCCTCCCAGCCCGCACCACTTCCTCCGATCAGACTAGAACTACTCACTTTACAGTTGCATGGTTTTCTGCCCTAAAATAAAATAATACAAAAATACAATTTTGCTTCAGAATCTGAAAATTATGGGTCCATGTTCCCATCACCATATTTAATGTCTTCTTTAACAGTATGACTTAACCCTTTCAACCTTATGCAACTTCAGTAGACTCTACCATGCTTTGATCTGGATGAGTCCATTATGGTCTACAGTGATGAAAGGGTTAATCATAATGGTGGGCTCCTAAATTATATACTTATGTAACTTGCACATACTTGACCCCGATACTGTATAAAAATGTTTCACGACTTGAACACAAAAGTTACTAATGCAGGTGTAAAGAGGCCCCAAAAACTGTACATTTATTTTATCTATACACAAAAAGGACCCGGATACTGTATAATTACATAGCTGTAACTTTTTATAAATAAAGAGCATTGATTTGTATTCTTCAAAACATGGCAAACTATTACTAACAATATAAACAAACCTATGGACAATCTTCAGTATCAAATTATGCAAAGGGACGTAACTCTGTATACTATGCGGCACAAGACCCTATGTCAGTATGTGACACACTGTCATCCCAACATAAACTCACATACAAGAGCACATGAGATAAACGTGGACAACTTGATTTACAGTACACAAAGGGACATAACCCTGTTTATAGTGGGGCACCAGACCAGTTTTAGCATGGGTTACTCATTCATCCTTAATTCATTCTAAATTCATCTGGAGTATTTTGAGATGTGCTTTGGACGACGTGATGCACAGACTGACAGACTAATTGAAGTGTTAACCTAAGTCCCCTCTGGTAGTACCAGTGGTGAACTGATTATCAGACAACTTCAGACTACAGCACTTACAGGGTCGCCCAAATAGGTTGATGCACTTTATGACCTGAACGCAAAAAGGGCTCTGATACTGTTTTTACACACCTCTGCTTGAACAAACATTGTGGACAATCAAATGTTACATTTTTAAAATATTATCAGACTAAGCACACATACAGCAGCCCCGACACTGTTAAATGCACTTGTGTTAGGACTTAACATAAGGTGGGTCCCGATACAGTAAGCTTAACACTATCTCGCTTAAGCACATACAGTGGGCAAAAACACTGTATACAACTTACATTGTCTGTGATTTTAGAACACATGGTGGGTCTGTCCTCCATGCGTTCCTCTGTTGTTTCCTTCCTCTTGCTGATGATGTTTCGGACAGCCGCCACCACAGCGGTGGGCTGGGGTGTGGTGGCTACCTTGTCTGAGAAGTCGCAGGAATATAACACATTGTCAACAGTGCTGCCATGTTCACTGTAGTTCAGCAACTCGTAATGCTTTGTGGTCTGTGAAAAAGATTATCAAAGAATTAAAAAAGAAAATTCAAAGTTTTTCTCTCATTATTTTGGAAAGAGGGCACTGGTCGTTATGTTATGTTATGTATATCGGAATTCGTAATTTTACTCATTGTATCAATAGAATATTTTTCTTCAAAGTATCGTTCAAAATTCAAAATCCGTTCCTTCAAAATTCAAAATCCTTTCCTTACCAATCCATAGTCCCCCACCAGTAACAATTTCTTAATTTACCAAGCTCCAGACAAATTTTTCAAAGATTGAGGTCAAAGGATAAACCATAGGTCACAGCGACCTATTTTTTGTATATGACACTCCGTCATTCCAAAATGTACTTGCATACCAAATCCAGTTACTCCAGGTAAAATAGTATAGAAGATATGCCCCAGACAAACTTTTGCGATGGACAGAAGTCGAAGGAAGATTTTCGACCAAAAATTGGCAAATGTACACAATTTCCTCCTATGGAGACTGAGGTTGAACTTTGGCCCCAAAATCTACCTTAGGCCAAACAAAATTAATTACTTGGTTCTCAGGCCACTTTTTATCAAAACAGATGCGGGCGCGCATACTTTTTTTTTATCATTTTATTGGTCCGATAACGAACGCAGATATTTTTTATTATTTTTTTTTTCACTTCAAAACCGATAAAATAAAATAGTGTGTATATACCAACGATTATGGAACAGTCCTCGATCCAATTACTGATCTGAACTATGGCACACACTTCCGATAATCCTGTACGAATGTTCCATGGCAGAAAAACATAAAATCCCTTTCGAACTGACACAGACACCGCCTAAATCCAACGTGTGTGGTATCCATTTTTGTAGCGACATGATCACTTAAATATAAGCGCTTGGAAGTCGTCTGTTCATTCAAACATTTTGAGGACCTAGCGTCTAATATTTGAAGCGGAATGCAGGACCGATTTTCCGGATTTTCTCATGCTTGTACGGGCGCTTCTGGAATATTTTTTTTATTGTTTTTCCAATAAAATTGACAATACGGGACCCTAAAGTTATATGCGCGCGGGCCTGATAACCAAGTAATTATTTTTTTTTGGCCTTAGCAAGTAAAAATTACAAAAACTCTATCATAATGTCCCTCTAATTTTCTGTAATGTACAATTCCTGGAAATTTTCCATATATTTAGACCTCATATCTAATTATATTTCTGCCATTTGCATTCATTAACTTGATTTCACACATTAAAATTGTCTATATATGTGTAAATAACATTACAATTTATTTTTAAAGAGCTTAATATTCTTGTCAACTTTTATGTTATGAAATCATATAATTACTACTGTGTCAATAGTATAACTGTGACTATGGAAATGTTATATCGGCCCTGTATAACAAGTAGCAGGCATTCATCCTTAGTCTGTCTTATATATATTCACAACACTTCTGTAAAGTTCTGTGTACACCTCTTCCCTTAACCCATTCACCCCTACATTATTGAAATGGACTTGCACAGTTTTTGATTTGGTAAGGTTCAAATATGACTTTAGGGATTAATTGGTTAATGTATATATCTATGAATAGCATCATCTAGCTACTCAATGGAAATATAGCTGTCAATATTTTTAAATAAAAACATTCCACATGTTTCATGGTGGACTTTCTTTGATTTTAACGAGGTAAGGGCTTAGAATTAGGCAGGCTGCTGTAAAGAATGCTTTCTATTAGTCCGTGATTCTTAGAAGAATATCTCCAATGGGAATCATATCAGCAATTAAATTGAAGAGAAAAATCAAAATCTCAAGTAATAAATCATCAAAACATACAGTATATGTATAGCCCCCAAGGTAACATGTAAATTAAATCATTATATAACAATGTTTATTTCTACAGCTTTCTCCATCTCTGGTGTAGATAAAGGTTTTCTTGTTTGAAATTGCAGTCTTTTTTTTAAGGTGTTTATAAAATAATATTTAAATGAATATTCATAAGTAAGAATGATAAAGTAAGATTTACGTTTTTCCTCCTTTTCTTGCATTCAAAGTATGGCTTGTTGCCATTCTAAATGATCATTAATATTCAGTTTTCATAAAAGATGTATTATCATTTTGTTTTTGTGTGTATTACATACTGATAATGCTTAAGCTGACGTGGGTTACAAGACTGTACGAGGTTTAGAAACAATGTACATGTTATATATTATATAAGTTGACAAGTTTCCACTAGAAACAGCCACAGAAACAGCACAGAAAATCTTTATATTGGGATATTATATTGAGAACACAATTTTACAGACAAATTGACACAGTGATATCAGATTCATATATTGTTTAACATTGAATTGTAAGAAAACCATGACCATTGTGATCAGTAAGTGTTGAATTTGGACAGTTATTTGTGTGAACAGATAAATTGTGGAAGGTTTCTCTGTGGCTGTTCTAGCTCCTGTTGATGATATGTATTGGTATTTGGTATGTGACATGATCACCACAGCACCAGATCACAGTTACTGATGGTCTGTTTGTCTCTGAATCGGGAAACAAATCAAGTTTATTTTCATTCCTGTTTTAAAGCAGCTGAAATTGTTTCAATAGTGTTAGTTTTCACCGATTCAGTATTGCCATCCAGTGGAAGATTTCTTGATGACATAGTACAATTTAATGGCCTAGTAACTGGTGCTGTGATAGTACAATTTTTTGGCCTAGTAACTGGTGCTGTGATAGTACAATTTAATGGCCTAGTAACTGGTGATGTGATAGTACAATTTAATGGCCTAGTAACTGGTGCTGTGATAGTACAATTTAATGGCCTAGTATCTGGTGCTGTGATGAAGTGGTTAGGATGTCTGGTACAACATAACAAATATAGTAATCTTGTGATTTAACAGTGTTCTTGTCTTTATTTGCAGTGTTCCCTGATTTCATTTCCATTACTCAAACGTAGCCATGCCATTCTACTGTAGGTCGTTAACAATCCTCGCTGTATTCCCTCCCTACAAAGGCCAGTAACTCATGACATTCCTAGAGAGGTTAGGTTTCTGATAGAATGAATACTGAATATTTTAAAATAAATGAACTTGCATACCTGAATTTCGAAATCTATATTCATGTAGGTATTAGGTGTTGTGACACATCTACCTTGTAATGTGATACACATAGCTGTATCACCCCCGTGGTTCAACACTTATATTATGGTACAATGATATTGTCTGAAAGGAAATATTTTCGTTCTCTAAATGAATTACATCGTTTGACATATTGTAAAGTCACATAGGTTACATATACTTCCAGATTTATTGCAAACATTATCAGAACCAAGAGGAAATATCAGGGTGAATAGAGTATACTGTGGTAAGCTTTCACCCTCAACAGAAGATATATCTGCCAAAGTCAAGATTTCACATAAAAGTTTCCAAGAAAAATGAACAAGATTTTGGGACTGACTTTCTGTCCTATTTACAATGTAAAATGTTGCTATTTTTTCCCAAGTGCTCCTTGAAGTTTATAAATCTTGAGAGAATTAATTTTTTGTTCCCAACTAGTATTGTGATGACAATGAAACACCAACATTGAAAATAAAATAATCTTTCATATATATATATAAGGACAAATTAGTCTTTAGATGACGCATCGTAAAAAAAAAGAACGTACCTAGAGCGGTAGAATTGACTGGCTGAGTTTGACAATTGATTTCTGTGTATCTACAGCTGTAGATCTATCCTCCGAAGTGTCGCAGACTCTGCTCTCGCTGCATGTCCTCAGTCATACATGCATGCCATCTTGTTTTTCTATTTTACTTGATAGTGAAATAGATTAACTGTATCATAAATAGCAGTTTTGACCTCTTTCATTGATTATAAATGAAGAAATAATATTTTGATGAAAATTTCGTAAGAAAAGCATCACAATATTTTTTTCTAACCTCTATTTCATCTTTGAGGTTTTGCTATATTCATTTTTATTTTATTTCATTTTTTACAGTTTTTAAATAAGATGTTGAATGCCTATAATACTTTTGTTTTCAGCATCAGTTTTCTTAGTTTTGCAGTGAATGCCTGTACAAGACATGAGATGTGTTTATATTTAGCTAGATAGATCTCAGCTGAAATGTCTATCACAGAGTCAAAAACAATTCAACTTGTCTGTTGAATTTTCACCTCAACTACTTTGGAGAAGGTTCTTTGTGATGTCCATTTCAGTGTTTACTTCAGCATGCTGACTTAATCAGGGATTATTTAATGCATACACAGAGCTTAATTATATATTTTTTGTACTTCCAGAAATAAAGTGTTGTTGTGCTCCTGGCAGTGTGATGGTGTACAGATGTATACTGTTTTCATGCTCCCAGGAGTATGTATTGTGTCTGAACTGTCCAGGGTCTGTGACATCATCAGTCATCCAGTAGGCCATGTCATGGGTCACTAACTGTGCCCCCCTCCAAGTATAAGTCCTGTCCCAAAAGTTCACTAACTCAGCCCATCATCACTAATTCAGCTGAAGGTTCCTCATTAACTCACCTGTAGAAGGCACCAGTAGTATGTCACACATATTATCACTTCATCATCAGTATAAATGAAAAGGTGATATGAAAAATGTTTTCCCCTTTAGTCGATATAAATTTCTATATTTAGTTTTTGGGAACATAGAGCTACAGACACGACCACAAATTTTCCCTTTATTCGATATAAATTTCTATAGTTTGTTTTTGGGAACATAGAACTACAGACCTGACCACAAGACACCTAGGTCTAAATTGGGATGTGCATTTAGTTTAGTATCATTTTAGCTGTTGTTTATGCATACTGGTACGTATCCATGTGTGATGAGGTACGGTACTGTTTAAATGTCCACTATACATATTATACCTACCACCTTCTGTAGTTTATGTTACAATACTTGTTGTCTGCTTCCTCTGTGTAGTGCTGGCTCAGACACGTGGTTCTGACTACAGAAACTAGATAGATTTGCAGGGCTACTTTTTGCTGCTTTTAAGGTTTCTTCACATTCCAGAAATGGTAAATTGTTATTATGATGCTTACATAATTGTTTCCTAGGATTCCTAAATTTACCTAAAACAGCAATTCTATTTGGCGATAAAACTTCGGGGGGGGGGGGGGGGGGGGGG
>JAUMHH010208748.1:0-28085 GCA_032359455.1 Chlamys rubida
ATATTGCATTTTGTCAAAACCTGTGGGAGGCCTATTGGCCAATCACAGAAGAGGGATTTTCGGAGTCATATAACAATGACAATTAATGCCCCTAGTATTTTACAGGGAGCGTTCAGTTTTACCCCAGTCTATATCCTGTTATGTCTTGTCCTATTCCAAATTCAGTGTCATTGCTCTAGCAACTTCATTTATGAACAGATTATGATCTAACTTCACTGTCACTATTTATGGAAATTTGTCAGCTAATTAAGAGACATTAATTAAGGAACTTCATTTCCTGTCAGATTTAAATCAAAACTTCAAACAAACTTAATACTTTGTGCAAACATGAATTTGCATAGGAGTGGGAGTATTGAGGTATTCATGATATTTTAGTCTATATGTAAAATTAGCCTCACTTATCATTCTCCTTGATATTTCCTCTCTACCATATTCATCAATTTCCTCAATCTTTTCCTTCTACTGTAGCAAATTTAGTTCAGCAGTTATTATTTTCAATGTTTTCACACGAGTTAAAAATGCTGAAATAAGATAATCAACAAAAAATCACTATTCCTGCACATTATAGATCACTATAGAACTAAATCCTGATTTGTGCAACTTCAATATTATTGCCTTTTAGTGTGCTACAGGAAGTACATCCTATACTCTTCCTTCATTGAGTCGTCACCTTTCATTATATCCTCAGCCTACACCCTTGCCCACACTTATAGTTGCTGTTTCGTTTCCATGGTGATGCGTGTCACTGTATTCTATATCTGCTCTTGTGTAGGTTTAGATGTATCATGTTTCAGTCCTATATTTGGGGTGTCAACACCACCATTGTACACAAATAGTTATTACATGTCTAGTAGATCTAAGCCACGTAATCCCAGCAGATTCCACTCCACACCTGATGCCTCGTTACAGGACACAAACTGGTAACAAAGCTGGTATAAAAAGGCACATATTTAACTCCATACGTCTGTTATTTCCCAGTGTCTGAAAATTGTTAAGAATGAATGTGTCTTTCTGACATCATGTTTATAACTCTGAATTTCAATGGTGATTTTTTTATTACTTTGCAGGATTAATTTAGTTTTAAAAGAGATAATATTCAGTGTACCCTTGCATATATGGTGCCAGCTGTTTTCAAAGCTATCATGCATATAACTAGTGACTGCTAAATGAAATACATTATTTGTATATCATTGTCACTTACCAGACCTGACTTTAAGTGGGGAAACAATTTCTCAATAAAACTTCAATATTATATTGAAATTGTGCCGATATGTATACATGAAATTCCAACGCATGCAAATTTTCTCAAAAGCGACAAATTTGAAATAATCAATTTTATAAACGGCCTGCATTGTGTGGAACTTTGTACACCCCATTTTCTCTATAGATCCATATTATCCTATACGTGTTAGCTTGATTTAGAGAGGATAGAATATATGGTTTGTTGAGGCTGTATTTGTGGATATGGCTATTGATTTTCTATGGAGTGCCAGGTACCCAGATCGACATCCCTCAACACATGGTCTGATATAGGAGGTACCAGTCCACGGGTTCTCCTATGTCAGTGTTCAGGCCTGGTAAAGCCATACACTAACTACTCTCTCTTTGTCTCCAGGTTTGCACTGTTAGACCCCTTTATGACCTTTTTTTGTGTTGACATATAGGCCATTACGAATTGACCAATCAATCAAATTAAAACTTTGAACTCATCAATATAAACATTGTGATGCAGATGTGACCAATTTGACAGGGAAGTGATGGTTAATTGTTATAAGTGGATCAGTTAAAGAGCCAGATGCTGCACTGTGATTGCTGCAGATGGCCACAATACATACCGTATAATGGTGTGTGTACCCAAATACACCAATCACTTCAAGTCATGTCAAAATACACATAATGATTGGATATATTAACAATTGTTGATAAATCTTACTCATCATCGGCCCTTTATCCTTGACTTCATATGTAATATTCAGTGTCTGATTTCTCAGGTAAGAAATCGATACATAGGGGCACTTATAGACATTGTAGGGTACGTTGGAATGTGCTATTATAGTTATTGTTGCAACCACAATACACAGGCTGGCTTACCATAGAGAAAATAGTGTCTGGTTCAGAGGCTGACACAGAAATGTAGGTCAGTGTCCCCTGGTAGGTTACACAGTGTTGACCGACCGACCGAATATTGGTCAATTATTGTCTTTTGCACTAGTAAGGGTTGATGGTGGTCTGACTGTTAGGTGGTCCACATATTGAGGTGTAGGTCAACATAAGCCAGCATAATCATGCTAAGAAGAACGAAAGTCTAACAACAGCATAATCTGAATACGATGACATAACCTAGAATGTATGTAGATGGTGACAGACCTAAAACACATGTCGTTAGAGTGAATACAGATCCCAGGATGTATGTAGATGGGACAGACCTAAAACACACGTCTTTAGAGTGAATACAGATCCCAATGTATGTAGACGGGACAGACCTAAAACACACGTCTTTAGAGTGAATACAGACCCCAGGATGTATGTAGATGTTACAGTAAATTCAGACCCTAGCATTCATATCTGTAGTGTACACATTCTATGAACGAAACCCATAAATGTTGACCCCCCAAAAATAGAATCAAGGGGCAACAACCTCAGACAGGCTAGGAGGCCAACAAGTTTGTTTGTCATTATGTAGATGAGGTGTTACTTTAGTGGGTCATACCCCCATATCAAGGTCGGTTATACCTTTTGATTGACCTAAATAATTGTTTTAGTACAGTAATACCTGTATACAGACCAGAGATATATGGAGTATTAGTATACCACTTAATGTCACTGACTTCACACAGTAATAATTGAACGCCTCGGTAGGTGATTTGTTATCCTACAGAATAGCCAGGATATCTACACACATGGTCTTGTGTACATCCGGATTGGTGTGATCTGAAGTACACATCATGAATTGAATAATTATGAGAAGTTGTTGAGAAGGACATTAGAAAATTATATCAAGTCATTTATCAGTAATCTAGCTCAATATAGCAATAGACATTTCAATGAGAAAAGTGACTTATCTCATACCAATCTATTGAAAGGAAGTGCTCAGAGGAGATTGACTTTATAGAGACAGGAGAGATCAATGACCTGTCTGGATCTTTGCTGAAATGTAGCTGAGCATGCCAGGTGTGTTGTACAGGTGTGCCATACCTGTACAGGTGGTAGAGATCTAGAGGGTTCTGTGTAATGTACATCTGCTGATACAATTCTTTAACAATGATCTCCAAGCTAAAAAAGATGTTCAATAGGGACTCGTAACAAAGGCCAGTTATGTATAAATCATTAACCAGGGTCATAATCAGTAGGAAATATTAAAATTTTAAAATATAAATAAACTTAATAAAATATACACCTAACCCATTCACCCCTAAAGTCACATTTGAACCTTACCAAATCAATGACTGGGCAAGTCCAGTTTAGATAAGTAGGGGTAAATGAGTTACCAGGTAATAAAACATGCAGTTTAAATCCTTTACAGCTACAGCTACACAAGTTACTTTTTAGACATAAATTTCTAAACTGAATATTGCGTACAAAATTATAATTCAGCTGATTACAGTCTTTATTTCATTATATATACACATGTACTACATAAGTCATCTTGATCCTATGTGTGTGATGTTTGTATCACCTCATAGTATGAAATACATCATAATGATTGCCTCATCTAGTCCCTAAAGCGGATGTATTTCCCCAGTCGTAAACAAAATATATTGAAGGTTTGAGTCAAATACTCAAAGATCAAGATTAATTTCTGATGACATCATTTCAGTTTCTGTGTTACTAAAGATGTTAAGGACCCCGTACTATTGCCAAAACCTAACAATACAATGGAAATGTATATGCCACCGCATAGGGAACCTGGTCCTTGGACGGCATTTTAAAGCTTGGTTTGATATAGAATGGTATTTACGAAAATTTAAGCTTTGAGACACTTGAATGACAGACTCAACAATAATAAATGATTGATAGTCAAAAACTAAAGTCAGAGTTAAGCCAGAGTTCGGTGAAAATTTACGTCATTGATGAAAAGTCGGTCACACAATCTGAGGCCAGTTTGGGTTTTTGAATAAGAGTGTATCACCAGTTTAACCGGTTTTACAGTACAAAGGCTGATGCATGACAAGCATGTATGTTACCAGGTAGTCTTATGTTAAATCATATAGCAAGTGATCCATTCATATATTTGTAGTCACATACCAACACTTTCCCTGGAAAATATTCCCCATTTTCTGTTTACTTGGATGTTTCACTGTTCTCACATGGCCAGCCACTCATTCATTCACATGACAGTGACTATGAAATACTGCATTGATAAGCTAACTACATAGATGTAGTTGTTAATGACATTGCGAATTGCCAGTTGTTTATTGCTGTATTCAGTATTTAAATTCACATATTTTCAACACCTTTTTGCTTTGACTGAGTTCAGCCGGCACCTACCCATTTCAACACACTTGTGTGACCTGGAGTGCAGATGTTTTGGTACTCGGTCGTTTCAGCACCAAGATGTTTTGGTACTTTTATAAGACATTTTCATGATTCCTAAAAGTCATTTCTGTGTTTTAAAAGATTGTCGGCACTTGGACTAACATTTCACTTTTGTACTCTCTTTGGTAATTGGAAAGAATTTAGAAAGATCCTGTACTAATTCAGGTACTAAAATGTCGGGAGACCCCCCCCCCCCCTCCGAGTTCTGTGGAAAAAAATCAAGAAAATATTGATAATTCATAATTTTCTCGGTTGCAAAGAATTATTTGTTAGCAACTTGTTCTGTGCTGGGATATCAATATTTTACGTGCACATCTAACTTCATTTTGTTATTTTCCGTGCTGTAAAATAATGTTGAAGTTGGTTCTTTATTCTGTCGTGAGATATTTTACTGTCCGAGATCTATGTTCTTCAGTGTGATATGTAAAAAATTATTCTTAAGTCATTCATTATGTTCTAATGTCCTTTAAGTATTAGATCTATTTTATGATGATATATTAAATTGTTTTTGAAATATAGAAGTATTAATGATAATGTATTTTAATTGGAGAGAAGACGAGGGTGGCATTAATGTCAGTTTGACATATGTCTAGATTTCAGCATAAATATAGCTTTGATAAATCATTTATTGAAAAGTAATCATTCCATTGGGAATTTTTTGGAAAAATTGAACTGAAAAAAAAAAAGAATCGGCAACATAGTGCAATAGTGATGTACATGTGAAAACACAAAGAGGCTGGACCAGGATTTCAGCCCTGGATCTCCAGTTATTGTACTAGCACTCTAACCTATACCCTGGCCTAGTTGAGCTACTGTTGGTTACTGTATCATACTGTGTGCTAAAAACCACTGTAGAATTCTCTAGAAATAGTGGCACAGTGATCCATTTAAGATACTTTAAGATAGTATTGCAAATCATGTAACAAGGTGTTTAATTTGTTTTAATCAATTATGTAATTTCAGGAGGTAGAAACAGACCAGTTCTACAATTTCTTCCTCCCAGAGCTAAAGAGGGATGGCTACGACGGCATCTTTTCTGCCAAGTCTCGAGCGAGGACCATGACTGAATCAGAGAGGAAATATGTAGATGGTTGTGCAATATTCTATAGAACATCAAAGTAGGTATTCCAGATATTTGTCGGAATAGGCTTAACTCATTGACCCCTGAAATTTCACAATGAACTATTCCAACCTATGAATTGGAAGAGTTCAAATGTGTCTTCAGGGGTCAATGGTCTATAACTCTGGTTTACATAACAGGTTTATACTGTCGAGGATTAATGATTTGCTGAGCATGTTATTGTCTTACACCCTGTTATACAGCTAAGGTCATTTTATTTTACACATGAGGTTGTTCAGGATTGGAATCGCATCACTTTGTACAACTTCTATAAAATTCAAGTCATCACAATATCTGTATTCTATCTGTTATATACTTTATAAGCCAATTAAGCATCTGAAGACACAATTTAAGTTACTGTCAGTTTAAGTTGAATACAAATTTTGTAGCAGCACTTTGTAAGAAAATAGTTGGCTTGATGTCAAAGGGTTTTCAATGGGACCATGCTAAAATATTAGCAATCCATTCATGTGAAGCGGTTTTTTTGTTCAGACAAGGCAGATAGTTTGTTAAAATGTTTTGACTTTTTTCATAATTACTAATTTTGGTTGTCTGACAGCTGCAGGTGTAATTTGAAGTAATTTGTATAAATAAAAATTCCAGGAAAAAAAAGTTTGATAATGTTTTGTGTGCTGTAGGCAATTTTTAGAAAAAAAGTTAATGCACTACTTAAGGTTTTGTTAAAGAAAATGCCTGAAGTAATGAAATGCCAGTAAAAATATAATGTTGTAAGTACTTTGTGTGTCATGTAGATTTTATACATAGAAAAACCAAAGTGCCCGATTCTAATTACAGGTACTTATTTTGCATTAGCAATATAATATGCTATTTGTAATACATCTGTGAATTATATCACCCAAATATTACGTAAGTGATTAGGGTCAGTGTAACAATGGATGCAGACATAGTCTGTACTTGTGTGTGTTGTTTGATAAACTGTCTGTAAACAGCCCCAATGGACATTGTTGATATGGAGGAGGAGGCCCTTCAGTCCTGGCCACCTAATGTGTAGACAGAGGTCTGTCAGCTTAAACATTGCCGGCTTCAGTTTTGGCAGTGTATTTACTCCTAAATGAGGGTATAGATTGATGTTTGATCTTCTTGACCCTTTCAGCACATGTGCTGTAATAATTTTTCTGTATGTCTGTCAGGATAGCCCAGTGTTAATAAAGCTGGTGTTCACACCTATCATATCCTCTTAATTAAAGGCTGTGTTTGTCTTTCAGGTTTTCCCTATTAAAAGAACATCTGGTGGAGTTTAATCAGGTAGCTATGGCCAATGCTGAGGGTTCTGATGATATGCTGAACAGGGTCATGACTAAGGACAATATTGGACTGGCAGCCATGCTGGAAACAAAGGAGGGTGTGTTTGAAAATGGTGGGTTCCTCTTGGTCACATTGGTCATAATCCTGACTTGTATTTTGTAAATGTTGGGAAGAGAGGGGGATTCCAATTCTATTTAGGTCAAGAAGACAAAACTATTTGTATATGGAAATCAATGTTTAAGAGATATAGTTGGATATTGAAAAATAATATTGTCAGTATGATACAATATTTTGAAAATCAATATAACAATACACTACTTAATGCTTAGAATAAGAAAATAGGAAAATCCTCTATGTTTTTGTTCTGAAAATCTCCCATCGTTTCCAGGGCTATTGGGGCACACAGAAACCACATGATGATATGGCCTCTGTGTACCTCAAAGACTTGTATGTCAGTGTCAGGTGAGGGGTTGACAGTATATCAGGGGAGGGGGAGGGGTTGACAGTATGTCAGGGGAGGGGCAGGGGTTGACAGCAAGAGTTGGAGCTACAGGATGTGTTTGTTTACTTTTCTAGGCTAGCCTATTAAATCAGTTAAAATTCCAGGATAGTGTTCATAAATGATGATGGAAGACCTCCAAGGGTCTGATAAATATAATGTGTGTAATGTGACACCACATACAATTGATATATCTCTGCGTTGCTTGTTTATTATAAATGGCCACAAACAAACTATTGGTTCACTCAAAGCCTAAACCAAAATGGACGTTTTTCTGTACAGAACACTTACATCAAAAAGCACACAGATATATTTATTGGATCAATTTACCTAAACAAGCTCTCTCATCCTGTTGTCATTTGACTAAACTATTATTAGTTAATACAGTAAAACTGCAGTGTAACACGACTTTAAAGGAGGCATGGTCATAGTGTGTTGTGCCTCACAGCACATGTATATATCTGATATATACCTGGGTATACAACTTTGTCGGTGAAAAGCTTGCCTGCTGCTTCTTTGCATTCAAGCATTTCCATGACTTCTGGATGTTTCAGAAGAAAACACTAGATACAGATATGTGGGGGGGGGGGGGAGAGAATTTTTGTTGGCAAATGTTCATGTCCTAATATGTAGTGAAATATTGATATTGAGAATGTTCAATATTGATGTCAGAATTGCTATCTCAAATCAATCTTTTCATTAAACTAGGTATTGGTCTTGATATCCAGCCTTAGTAAGAGACATGTCAATTTAAAAAAAGGACATTTGGGATAAATAATTTCTAGGGTTTACAAAAATCTCCTTGATCCACCACTGTATGTTTAGCATTAGATATTCTATACTGTAAAAGAAAGATCAATATGCTTATAAAGTATTGAAATATTCAACACTATCCCTAGTTTCGTATAAATACTCAAAAGTGGTGAAGATTTGTGAATGAATGCAGGATGCTGTATGTATGCTGCAGTAGTAGAATAGTAGGCAGTTTGTGTGATAATCCCTGGTTGTTTGTCGTAGGTGCGCCACCAGAGAACTTTATTCGTCAGCAGATAATGGTAGCAACTGCCCACATCCACTGGGACCCCGAGTTCTGTGATGTCAAACTCATACAGACCATGATGCTCATGTGGGAACTCAAGCATATCATCGAAGAAAGTATTCGCAGCTTCCGGCCAGGTTCCTCGACTCCGGACATAAACTCCATACCGCTCATTTTATGTGGCGACTTAAACTCCCTCCCAGACTCAGGTAAGGAAAAGTCCTGTATTCCCCAAAATACCACATGTGGGAACTTAATCTTTGTAAAGGTAAATCAGGAGAAGTAGTGGGTCCTAAATACTAGCCAAGTCCTATACACCAGTGAGATAGGACTGGCATATAGAGTCCTAAATACTAGCTAAGTCCTATACACCAGTGAGATAGGACTGGTAGTGGGTCCTAAATACTAGCCAAGTCCTATACACGTGTGAGATAGGACTGGCATATAGAGTCCTAAATACTAGATAAGTCCTATACACTAGTGAAATAGGACTGGTAGTGAGTCCTAAATAGTAGCCAAGTCCTATACACGTGTGAGATAGGACTGGCATAGAGTCCTAAATAGTAGCCAAGTCCTATACACGTGTGAGATAGGACTGGCATAGAGTCCTAAATAGTAGCCAAGTCCATACACGTGTGAGATAGGACTGGCATAGAGTCCTAAATACTAGCTAAATCCTAAACACCAGTGAGATGGGAATGGCATAGAGTCCAAAGTACCGACCCAATTAAACACCAGAGAGACAGGAATGGTCTTACCTACCAGTCAAGTCCTGTATACCAGGAGGCAGGACAGCTACATAAATACACTAGAGACAGTCTGCACCAGCTTTCAGGTTTAATGTAAAGAGACACACCAGCTTGTATTTTATTACTATTTGTGAGTGTGGTGTAATAGGTAGACATGTCAGCTGCGTAAGACAGGGTACAAGTGTCAGTACAATGAATGACACCTATGTCCCTGTAGAGTTGAATCCTGTGGTGTATCCATTTGCCTAAAAAGGTGTCGGTATTGATTTATGTCAAACTGAGTCTACTTGTACGGGGAAGCGGTAACGACATGTTGGGCATACTAAAGTAGTGTTATATCCATCCATCTCGTGTCTACTTCTGATGCAATGCGATAAAAAATATAGCAGTATGCTCTGGGTAAGACATTATTTCTAATATGTGCCGAGTACCAGAATATCCTGTTCTATTTAATCCTTGTTTAAATTGAGATTTAGTTTTATCATTTGGTCTCTGATAGCAGGTCTGTTGATTGTTGATTGTAATCTCTTCCATTCTCTCCATGTCAGGTGTTTTGGAGTTTCTGAACTCAGGAAAAGTATCAAGAAATCATATAGATTTTAAGGAGAGAGGATATGATGACTGTCTACAGCGCATCAACGTCTCCACGGAGAAGGATTTCCTGCTTCATGATTTCCGTCTTGGTCGTGCCTACGACAATGATATCATGCCTTTCACCAATTACACGTAAGTGTGGTCATTCTTTTAAGTCAAGATTTCTTAAGTTTTCTTTTTGATTTCCTGTAAAATCTGATATTATACACCACAATGCATGTAGCAAATAAATAATAAGTGATAAGTGAATACTAGTCATAATAAATTGTTGCTGTTGACGTCATGCAAATTAAATAAACAAATATTTCTGGCCTGGTATTTTTGGAGAGGATTTTTCTTCCTTATTAAATATTTAATAACCTTGTTTTGTTGTTCATTGCAGATTTGACTTCAAGGGTATCATAGATTACATCTTTTATTCACGTGACCACCTAAACTTGCTGGGTCTGCTTGGGCCCCTGGATGCAGATTGGTTCCAACAGAATAAGGTTGTTGGTTGCCCTCACCCTCATGTGCCCTCAGACCACTTCCCCCTCCTGGCGGAGTACGAGATGCCAGTCCCAAGGGCGGATGGCTCTCGTAAAGTCAATACATCTAGCACGCCGGTCAAGAACAGATAGTGCCTAGCACAGTTACTCTCACCTCATCTGCCAAGGAGACATTGACAGTCATAACTTCATATTCACGTTACCATGATTTCTTTTTTAATGTTTCTTTTTTGTGTTAGGTATCATTGTACCTTTGTAGAAAATATCTTGAGAGTATATTTAATGTTGATTATGACAGAATTTCAAATTTTTACTGTTATTTTTTATTGTACATGAGGGTTTTTCAACCATTTTTATCACTGTCATATCATGAATAGTAAAATTATGTGAATGAATTTTTTATATATACAATTTTTTTAATGAAATGCAAGCAAGGTGCACAACCCATCTGGAGAACAAATAATAGGGGAGACAATTCATATGTGAAATATTTGTTTGCATTATTTATTGTTACCTATTTATTTTGCCATATCATTATGTATGGTGAATTTCTGTATCATGACAAGGGAAGAAGCATAATACACACATCCAGCCAGTATGGTGGTCCCACAATCTTCACAACCATGTTCCAAATCTATTTTCATAAGACTTAGATAACAAATGGCAACAGTATATAGTGTGCTATCAGGCAAAATATCTGCAGTGGTTTTCTACATGGACATGTAATAAATGTAAAAATTGAGTTGATTATTGTATTCATCTCAGATTTAGAATCTCTGGTAGGAGCTTTGGTAACAGCATAAGCTGGCAGCTATGGTGTAGCATGATGACCCTCTTGGTGTGGTGGCCATTGTTATGTACAGCTATAGTGTCACATGACAACCCTACTGGTGTGGTTGCCATTATTATGTACAACTATGGTGTCACATGACGACCCTCTTGGTGTGGTGGCCATTGTTATGTACAGCTATAGTGTCACATGATGACCCTCTTTGTGTGGTGGCCATTATTATGTACAACTATGGTGTCACATGACGACCCTCTTGGTGTGGTGGCCATTGTTATGTACAGCTATGGTGTCACATGACGACCCTACTGGTGTGGTGGCCATTGTTATGTACAGCTATGGTGTCACATGATGACCCTCTTGGTGTGGCAGTCATTGTTATGTACAACTGGTGTCACATGATGACCCTATTAGTGTGGTGGCCATTGTTATGTACAGCTATGGTGTCACATGATGACCCTCTTCGTGTGGCAGTCATTGCTATTTCTATAATGGCTGTATGATGTCACAGGCTGACCTGAATGGTGTGGCTATGATGTCTGAGGCTATCGTACATATGTCACACTTTAGACTGAATTCTTCTACTTGCTCATACCTTTTTTGCTTAACAGTTGTATTATTCTCTTGTTACGATGTCATGTTTGATAACAGATACAATTTATGGTTACAGTATATTGTTTGATGCTATAGTAACAATTTATAAAGGAAACTATGGTAACAATCTCTTGTAGGAAACTATAGTTATTATGTATCTTTTGATACTACAATGTATACATATAATGTTAAAATTATTACTATAGTTACGTTGTCAGCTTTGTTATTATAGTTACATTGTCAGTTTTGTTACTATAGTTACAATGTCAGCTTTGTTACTATAGTTATGTCAAAAAATAGTTGAATCAGGTTTGTTACTAAGTTACCATGTCAGTTGTGTTACTATAGTAACAACAATTTTGATACTATATTGATATATTTGATACTTTAGTGACCTGGTCCTGTGTGTGTGTGGTTCACCTCCAATCTGTATAGTAACAGCCCGGCCAGTATCATTACACAGGGGTACACAGCACTTGTACTGTATATAGAAACATAGCTAGTTCATTTGGCAAAGCTACAATTCAATTATTTTCTGTTTTGCTTTTTGAACTCCCATTTTAAATAAAATATCCTAGAGCACTCTTTCAGAAAAGCTTTATTTTATGAAACCCATTCATTCTTGTGAATGTGTTTTGTTGAGTGAAGGGTTGAAATTTTCACCTAAGAAAACATGAATATGATGTTAGAGTGTGTGTGTGTGGTGTGAGCATATTTAAGTTAAAGTAGTTAGGTGTAACCTTTTTTAACATACTCTAAATTAAAAGGATGCTGCAAGTTCATTTCATCTCTTATAATGAAATACTAACTTTATTTCAACAGTTTCTAGGGGCCATTTCTTTGCTGTAGTACCTGAATACAGCTTGATATTGCTATATTGTCAAATTGTATTGATTTGAAATTATTTGAAGATTTGTAGGTAAAATATGCAAAATGAATTTACAAAGTCCATTTATAATTTTTCATTTTAAATACTGTATTGATGCTTGCTAAGTATTGTAGACAAGCAGCTGTTGGTATTTGTAGAAATCTATGCAGACCTGAAGATTGGTAGAGCAGGCAGGGAGCATGGTTAGGATAAAGCCCACCCACAGGCAGGGGGCATGGTTAGGATAAAGCCCACCCACAGGCAGGGGGATGACTGGGGAAGGGGCCCTCCCTCATGCAGGGGGCATGGACCATCCAACATCACACTCATCTGCCAGGTCATTTATATATACATTGAAAAAAACAAAACACATTTCAAGTGCAGCTTAAAAAGTCCTGAAAAATGGCCACATATTACCTACCACTCTTCTTTAATCACATCCATAAAAAAGTCCACCCAACCCGCCATAATGGTTGACAGTGTACCTCCTCCTTCCTGTCTGTAGTAACCAGGTTGACTGAGAGCCTAGTGCCGTAGTCTACCTTGGCAGTGTTATTTGCTTGTCTTGTACTCTTGTCTGTTAGACCAGGAAATCCTGGAGCTGTGACAAATATTCGCATTAAATGAATATCATGTTTAACAAATGATTTTGTACAAAAGAGTGAAATTCTTTGAAATGAACAAAAGTTTATTAATGCACTTGCAAATTAATTATTTTGAGAAAAATTCACAATCCCAAGAAAATAATAAGCATTGTACATTATTTCCCTTTTAATCTGTTTGCTCTGTGTGGTCAAATTTTGTGAAATTATTGTGTGAAATAATTATGTTCTTTTCTTTGTGAAATTTGATCACACCATTTATACCCATCTGTATAGTCCAAAAACAATTCTTGTGATGGCTTGGCTAGAGATATTAGAAGCATTTTGCCACTAATTCCCAACTCGGGTCATCCATATAGCCACAAGATTGGTTGTATGTATATAGTGCCCGTATTGTGGTGATGTTTCCCTGTACTACCTGTAATGATCTGATTGATGTGCTTAATCTACCATGTTTTAATATTGTGAACAGTTTGCCACCATCGGATAATGCATTTAAGTTGTTTTAGTGTTAGTAAAAGTACCTACCAAGCCGCGTGTTGCAGTTCGGCAGGTGTAGGGGCATAATTCTGCACAAAACATGGTTGAGAGCATAATTTTACCAGAATACTTTTTTCCATTGGTTTATGTTACTTAAACATTTTTTAATGATAGGTAGACATTCCTGATTTCCCAAAGAGCTATATTTCAACTAAGCAAATTTTTATTTATGATCATGTGCCATCTCTTCTTTTTGAACATTTTGTTCTGTTGAAAAGATTGATTTGCTGCTGCTTGGCTCTACAGGTTTATACGGACACGAGGTCGTGTCCTGGACGCAGATTCTTGTGTAGTTGGTGCAGTGTGAAGTATGAAACACTGGTTGTTGTACTGGAAACATGTCAACATTCCCCTCATGGCAGGACAAATTGTCTGGCAAAAATACTCTTCAGCCTTGTGTGCAGTTAGGTTATGTGTCTTCTGTGGAAATCTCAAGGATAAAATAATAAAAATTGAGTATTGTATAGATTGTCTTTTGTTTTGTATATAATACACCATTGTAAGAATGTCCTTTGTTTTTAAACCCTCCGCAACGAAGTTAGAGGGGGGTATACTGGAATCAGTTTGTCTGTCCGTCCATAGAAAAAGTTCCAGACAACTCCTTCTAAAGTAATTGACAAACTTCAACGAAACTTTCTAGATATGATAATTACCACCTGAAGTTGTGCATCCAGGTATTATTTTTTTCATTCTGACATTTTCTTATGAAGTTATGGCCCTTTGTTGAAAAAATCCTGAAACTTTTTGACAACTCCTCCAAAACTACTGGGCAGATTTCAATGAAGGTTTTCAGATATGATAACTACCACCTGATGTTCTGCATCCAGGTATTATTTTTTCATTCTGACCCTTTTCTACGGAGTCATGGCCCTTTAATAAAAAATACTTGTCCAGACAACTTCAAGACTACATGGCCAATTTCAACAGAACTTTTCAGATATGATAACTACCCGCTGATGTTATGCAGTCCACATATTTTTTCCCCGACCCTTTTTTATGCAGTTATAGCCCTTTGTTCAAAAATTCTTCCCCTGACAGCTTCTCCTAACCTACTGGGCCGATTTCAATGAAGGTTTACAGATATGGTAATTACCCACTGATGTCGTGCATCAGGGTAGTCCATCGTCCGTTCGTCAACTTTTTCTTTAGAACGACTTCTTCGGAAGAACTGGAGGACCTAGGGTCATGATATTTGGCAATTAGGTAGCTATAAAGTTTCCTCATTACATAAATGACCTTGACCTAGTTTCAAGGTCACAGGGGTCAAATATGTTAAAAGCTTTAAACAACATTTGGACTAGAGTCATAATACTTGAGTATGTTATGTAAATCAGCTGTGTGAATCTTGTTCTACATTACAGTAATGAGGTCAAAGGTCAACTTCAAGTGCTAGTCAGGGGTCTAATGTCTATATGGGTTAAAAGCTTTAACAATCTTCGTCTCAAGTTCCATAAGGCCCCGGTTCATATTTGGCCAGTAGGTACCTGGGATGGAGTGCTATAAAGTTTATTCATTAAAATGACCATGACCTACTTTCAAGGTCACAGGGGTCAAATATGTTAAAAACTTTAAACAACAATATCCTAAGAACCATCTAGATTAGAGTCATGACATTTGGGTATGTTATAAAGACCAGCAGTGCAAATCTTTTTCTTCATTACAGTAATGAGGTCAAAGGTCAACTTTAAGTGCTAGCCGGAGTCGAAGGTTAACGTAACGTGGGTTGAAAGCTTTAAAATTCAAATTTCAAATTTCAAACAGCAAGATCTTAAGAACCATTTAAGAGATGTTTAAAATGTCTTGTGTTCTAGTTACCAAATTTGGTCTGAAGTTACCTATATGTCAGTTTTATGTAACAAAAGGAACAGGTGAGCGATACAGGCCCTTGTTTTATTTCTAGCCTTATTAAGGAGTTATAGCCCTTTGTTAAAAATCTTTGTCTTGACATCTCTTCCTTAACTACTAGGATGACTTCAGCAAAATTTGTTCATCTGGGCTAACAAGATTTGGTTTGCAAGTATGTTTTGGCATTGGGAGGGAGTACAGGAAGTATGTCAGTGACCTATATACTTCAATAAATGTACAGCTCAGTCAATAAAGAAATCGTTACTGGTGGAAGACTGGATTGCTTTGCAATGCTTTGCCTTTGTAAGCCTTTGCCTTACAGTTCTAGTTTGATATAAAACACCATTGTAAGACATACAAGAATTATACATCCACCTGTTTGCTTAGTATAATCCAAAAATTGACCGTAAGGTTGGGAAGCTCAATAATATCAATGTATGGATGAGAAGGTGTCATTCAGGCTTGGTGATGGTATCATGCTGTAATTATGAAAATACCTCCGACTTCTCCCATACTTTGTAACAAGTGTTCAGTGTATGTACAGGTGATGAAATGGCCCTTTAATAAACCCAACAAAAAGTGGAGTACTTAGTATACATAAAGTGCTTGCACTGTCCCTTTGTTTACATAACCTTGTCACCACAACCAGTCCCAGTTTTCAAACATATTTTGTGTTGAGATTATCATGTGTTATGAGAATCCTATGAATATTTACACATTGTAAAATGAGGTCACTTGAGGTCCCCATGTTCAAAAAATATAGAGCAGGTCACATCGTGGCCAAGATACGGCCAAAATAAGTCGGTGGAAAGGGACAAAATTTTTGTAAAGGGCATCACTCTTTGGCTTTCTTATATAAGTATATCAGCCGAGTAAGTTTCGTTAAATTCATTCATGTTTAGGGAAACAATTCTGTGGGACAAACTGCACTGTCAGGTTGTACAACAACAACGTAGTATGCTCGTCAAATCTTCATTGCAATCCAATGATGTGGAATGAACTAATGTATCAGTCTGCCGTGTGTGACAAGATATTCATAAATTCTGCTCATCATCAAACTAAGCCTCTAAGTTCTAAATAAGTATCTGCTGACCAACATTTAGGCCCCTTTCCGGTTTGTCAGTTGTTAAATGTTATATTGTCTGGTATAAATCCTGATAGATCAGCAAATATTTATGCATATTCATAAACGAACAACTCTGGTCCGACTGGCTCAACTGTTTGGATCATAATAAACAAATGCGGCTTTATTGAAATCTGATACTTTGGAAGGTTATCGAATAGATATGAAACTAGATGTAACTCGAAGGGGGGCCTTCGTGAATATCCCCGCTTTGATTGATCAGGAATTGGTGGGAGTGATGGGCATGTGGATTGCAAGAATCAAGTAAAGAGTTTATATGCTGCAAGTCTCACATCACGTAGGTCAGAGGTCACAGTGACCTACATATGATACGAGACACACCGACCTACATATGATACGAGACACACCGCTTTCCATGCATGTACCCACAAACCAAGATTCATAAACGTAGGTGAAATAGTACGGGAGATATGCTTCGGAAACCTTTCCGATGACATTATGTAGGTCAGAGGTCACAGTGACCTACATATGGTACGTGACACACAGCCTTCCATGCATGTACCCACAAACCAAGATTCATAACCGTAGGTGAAATAGAGATATGCTCCAGAAACCTTTCGGACGGACAGACGCACAGATGGACGGACACACGAAGCAAACACTATATCCCGACTTCGTCTAAGCGGGGGTATAATAATAAACGGGCAGAAAAATTACAGTTATACCATAAATTGGCCTGTCCGAGACAAGGATGTAATCAAAATAACAGGGAAAAAAATATTCTTGTAAAAATTTTATTCACAAGACATTCCACTTTCCAAATTCAATATTTCTATACACGATCACAGGTATTGAAGAGGCATTCTAATGCGTTGTTCATTACTGCTGAACATTTCTATTCTTGATAAGATTACTGTTTTAATTACACAACTGAAAGCATCTTAATATAATCCCTGTACCACTGCCAAAAACTGTACCCGAATGACAATTGCTTTAATAAATCATTTCTTAAATTGAAAAGAAACCCATACTTATGTAAACTTTTATGAACAAATAATAAAGATGAAATATATTATATTAATAACAGTATTCTGAGAGTAAAAGAGCAGTGGGGCCAGGCCAAAATTCAAACCCTAGACCTCCGATCACAATACTGTTGCTCTAACAGAGTTACCTGGTACACAGTGGTTCCCTGACCCAGCCCAGCTAATGATATCCAGATTGAAATTAAGGGGAGACTACTGTATGTTTGAAAAAATAGTGGAATTCTCTAATGTTCATTCTGCAGTGGGACAGGGATCCTTTAATGGAACATCAGCAAGGCACTTATCCTGAATACCAAGGGACGTAGCGGCCCTTTAGGTACCCACATTGTGGTCGTTGCTGAAGCTACCAGTAATGGTTTGTAAGGCACAACAATACAAAACAAACTGCACTTCTAATGTGGAAAGCAAAAATATTACAATATTACTCATTTGCAGTGATCATTATTCTTGGACAGATAAAAGATCAATATGATAATAATAGGCACAAGTTACACTAAAGAAACATATGCTGACAGAAAAACTTAGCGCGGTAGTAAACAGTTATTTCTACAAAAACCAGAGGAAAAAGCAAAAAGTGAAATATATAAATAAATAGGTTTTAAACAACAACAAACTTTATAATTTTTATATTAAAATCCAAAATGGTTAGAGATTCTTTATCAGTGGACACAGATCATAGAAAATAAAGTGTTTTATAAATACATATAATTATATACTCAATTCTGACTGTGAGATGTAGGTAAAGTTGGCTTTGATAACTTGGGGCACTTGATGTATTAGTCGTTGTTAGGATACAGAAGTATTCAATGGCTGTTTGGTAAACATGAGAAATAAACACTACCACCACTGTTGATATTACAGAAAACCGTAGAGGTATTATAGTTTAAGGTTTTGATTTGTAAATTATTTCATATCTGGAAATAAATTTCACAACTGTTGAAACATTAAATATAAAAATACACAATCTCATTGACAGTAAAAATGAACACTTCAATCCTGGGAAGGGATTCCTTACACGCTTTACCCTGGTAATAACAGACTTAACCCTGGTAGTCATACAATACACTTCATGGGGATGTTGGAATACAGCTGGCATACTATGAATAACTAATCACCATATTATTGATGGAGCAAATTAATGTAGATCAGGATTTTTGCAAGTCTTTCCAGGTGATGAAATAGAAAATAATACATCTGCTTTGACTAGATGGAAAAGTAAATCACTACAGAACCAGAAATTCAGATGCTAAAATTTGATTTTAAAATTATTTGAAAAATAACCTGATAAACATTTAATATGTAATGTGATCTAGGAGAATACTCAGAATGTAAATGATATGAGTCGTTGCTATGATACAGTGATAAATTGTATAATGTATCTCATGATTTGGATTCATATTTGTGCAACATTAGGATACATTTGTAACACACATGCTCATCCTACATAGTACTGATCTTAAACACAGTAAACATTCATATAATTAAAGCATAAATTAATAAAAATGTTATTAAAAAGAATAAAATATCAAACAACAGGTTTTGTTCGATGCCTGAGATAAATACAGCGATATTTAGGTTTTGTTCAATGCCCGTGGTAAATAGTGATATTTAAAACACTCGTACTCCTAGATATTAATGTGTACAACTCACTAGACACGCTGATTGTAATTGGTTTTCTTTATATTGATGTCACATTTATACTCTCTGTCAAAGAATGTCTTAGATACATCTAATTCTGTAAATAATTTTGTCCAGTTGTAGCAAACTTATTTTTCTGGTCCGTATATAGATATGTGGAGATCATGTTTGTTTAAATTAAATTAAAGGTTGCCAAAATGGCTTGCTCTGAAGTAAAATTTTAATCTTTATGACTTAGCTTCATTGTATAAGACCACCACACCAACTATCACACTTTCTCACAAGAAACCACAAACAATGATGATGTTGTCAACCACACATAATGGACGCAAGCACTAACAAGGGAGATAACCGACAAGCACTTTCTGAACACACATGCAAAGGAATGCAATGTGAAGAGTAATTAATTGTACTAGCACAAAGAATAGACAGTAGACATATTTAAAGTTCCAGGATCTCTTGTTGATCAGCCACACACACCACAGCTGCATCATCTATGGGATTCAATATGTTATCCTCCAAATCTTCCTGGATATCATCAAACCTGTAGACAACAACAACAGTTTAACACATGACAATGTGTAGCTCCGTGTAATAGATGTCACATTTTACACCAGTAAACTTCAAAGTGAACCAACGGCAAAAATATTAAAATGGGCAACAAAATATTGAATGGGCTAAATTAAGCAACTGGCCAAAAATCACCATCATGGGCCTGTTGGTTATTGAAAATGTTTGAAGATTTTTAGCTCACTTGGCCCAAAGTAGCATGCTGTGGTGAAGTGCTACCAAATTTGTTCAAATGAATGACCCTGACCCACTTTTAAGGTCACTGGGGTCAAATGTTTTAAAAATCTTTAAACAACAGTTTGTTGCTCTATGAATTATTTACACATGACACCCGTTTTATGCAGAACAACCGATTCGACTGTTTTTTAAAGTAAAATTTTCGGTATAAATCCTGACTGACCTGCAAATGTTTATGCAGGCATTGCAAGGCTTTGTTAAGGCTCGCCTGAAAGCATCATCAGATTACTAGGCCCGACCTTATTTCATAAACGAACAACTCTGGTCCAACCAGTCTTACCGCGATAAAAAATGATTTATTACCACAGGGCAGTGTAAGGGTTAGAAGGCCTAAAACCATTCCCTTACATCATTATACAGTGACCTTACCTATCATATGTTGTTTCTTGAGGCAGCTTTTGGTGAGTGTCCTCATTCATGCTCCCAAATGTTTTAATTATATAAAATATAGCACTCATCATCAGCATGACACCTGTAACACAAAAACACAATACACTAGTGATAAAATTAATGATAACTTAAATCCTGAATAATCTCTAACCTGTAACACACGAACACAATACACTTTGGATAAAACTACTGATAACAGACAAAACAAGTTAATATAACCTGAATACTCTGTAACCTGTAACACACAAACACAAAAGAGTTTAGTGGTAAATAGTATACACAGTAACTAGTAATAATTTGATAACCTGCAACTCCTCTCACTTCAACTTTTCCCAATATTTATTTACCATAATTTTTGAGGTTGCACTTTAGATACTTTATAAGTTTTCTCACTTTTGGTTCACTTGTTTTTTTGCTTTTTTTTATTTCTATTCATTTATATTTAATAAGGACTTGTGTAAATGACAAAAACAACATGTTTATACATCTGGAAAGGCCGTTTTGATTTACAGTAATGACAACTTCAGTAACAAAATTTGGCAATTTAAACATGCATATTTTTCATGATAGAATATAATTTTAGTTAAATCTCTGGGACTTCTAAAACATATGGAATTTGAGAATTTTAAAACTAATGAATATCAAATTAAATAGAAATTCTTTTGAAGAAAAAACAAAAAGGCAAGTCATTTTTAGTGTTGCACAAAGACACTATGAATACCTCTAAAATCGTTTACTACTTAACACTTTCGTAAAGAGTTTCTGCATTAAAAAATGTACAGACTTTCTATGCTAATTTTTAATTCCCGTATACCTATTAGACTCCTTACTTCCACATTAAAAAAGACAATGGAGTCTTTTTACTCCCATTAATGTATAATATAAATAAAAATAACTCAAATCGATAGGCTGCTACAATATACCTGATGTAATGGCTAACCAGGCTATAAACAGGCTGTTACGACATACCCGATATAATGGCTAATCAGGCTATAAATAGGCTGTTACAACATACCTGATATAATGGCTAACCAGGCATCGTTAGGCTCTATAAAACACGGCACAGCTAAAAGCAAATAAAGCACTCCTTTCTTCCAATGGTCTATCCATAAAACACACGCCCAAATTTTAAGACAACAGGAAACAGATTCTTCGTCCTCATCACCACTGAAAAAGTTAAAACACAAAACAGGTCATGTCATATAATTGTTGTAAAGAAAAACAGCAATCACCTTCACTGTTCTGCCATTACCTAGGTACTCAATCTTAGTACACAGGGTTTTACTTGAAGCAGAATCCTGCTTCAAATACAGAATCCTGCTTCAAATACCCCCCATTTTCTATTACAGGATCCCTAAAATGTGAACACCTGTTGCCCCATGATCCCCTGAAATGACAACTTAAAAAATTTCACTCTCCAAATTGACTTAAAGCAATGAATACTGAAAATTGTCATTTATGAGGACCTCAAATATTTATCTAGGACCCCATTTTCAATCAAGGGGGTCACAAGGACCCTCAAAGCCAAAATGGGATGTAAAATCCTTTGTACAATTTCATATTCAGAGTCAAGCCAGCACTAACAGCAGTGCCGGCAAGTTTTAAAAAATTAGACAAATATGATAACAAATATTGGAGATTTCTGCAGGACAGCTATAAAATCTACTAGCCCTTTGTGCCAGGCTATAGTGAAATTGTTCACCTCTGTTTGATACTGGTAGGTGAATAGCTGGTAACATGTATGCCATGCCTTATTACAAATACGGGGAGCTATATATATATAATAGCTACAGAGAAGTACAAGTCTGGGTTGTCATATACATCTTTCCATATATCACTTGCTTATAATTAAAAGAAACTATTGCTTTTAAAAGATTTTCAGTTTCATGGATGTTATAAGAGTTCCCTAAGAAAAAGCGATGAAAATCAATATAAAAGTGCAATATATATATATTCTGTTCAGTTTTCAAAACTTGTTTCTCCCACAACCACTGTAGGTTTCCTCACTCCTGATTCATTGGATAAACCTGCTAGGAGTTGAACATTTTTGGTTACCCACTAGTGGGCGACACCCTGGACGTGATTTCAGTGGTCAATCTTTCATTTATGACGGCACGTAACAATGCTTTTCAACATCATTTTCCATTGTGACGTCATGTTCCATGGCAATTGTTTCCCCCATCGGAAACACACATGATGTATTGTCCAATGGGAAATGAGGGTTTTCAGATAAAGTACGAATGCTGTGGGTGAAACAGGTTCCCAAACGAGTGATGGTTGGTTATCACGTTTATCTAACTCTCGCTAGTTAACTTTCAAATTGTAAAAGACACTCGATAAACCTTGTGTATTTATAAAATTTGAAGATTAACTATCACAAGTTAGATAAACATGATAACCAACCAACACTCGTTTGGAAACCTCTATATCTACATATCCAACAAAAACTAAGCATGTGAAAAATAATTACTTATACTGTGTAGAAGATGTATTTCTACTAAGTGGTACAATACAAAAGTGAAACACTACTCTTTTGACACATTGAATCATTGTGTGCATGTCAAAATCCAAACACTCACCTTTTTAATATTTTCACACAAAAATCAACGAAAAACACAACCTCTAGAAAAGTTACAATCACAGCTTCAACTCTGAAATAATAATAAAAAAAAATAATGACAAATCATACATTATTCTTGAAATGACATTCTGGTATGTACTAATGGGTATATTAATATAAGATATCAAATGATGGATAATTAACATAACTGTTTTAGGTTATATCCATTCATACAAGTTAATTCTATAGTATATACACTTACATTATTGTAGGAGTTTCAGCAAGTATCATGTAATACATGGCCAACAAATTATCAATGTCATACATTTTTTTCGTCAAATTACAGATACCTGGGTTTAATGGTACATTTCTTTATATTTTTATGATACAGTATATCCAGCAGTATTTTACCAAACTTTTACAGGTCAATTTTATTGATGTCTGGCCATATAGTACTAGTCCATTACATAAACCAATGAAGGTTACTGCACAAAATTTTTCAAAACATTTCCTTTATCATCGAGTATCACTAAAATACCTACAGCACCTCCAAGACAATTTGCAACATCCAGATCTAAAGAAATCTATACTTTGTATTTGAATGAAAGTCACAAATCAAATGTAAAATCAAATAAGGATTTCTTAAACTCTCTAAGAGTTGTGTAGAGATCCTTCACAATCAAAATGGATGCCATCAAACTGAGCTTTCTGATCACAGCGATCAAACCAACCCCCAGTTCAGCTACACAATGGATGTAGCGCTAGCTAGCATGGGTGCTGGTCAGAAACACCCAATACAGCTACACAATTACCTGGTTTGATGACCTGTGCACTGTTGATACTTACAAAAGAATGAATCCAACATATCGACCATAGAAGGCTTCCTCTACACCAATTCCCCATAGAACTGCAAGTACATGTAAAAAAAATACATCAATTACAATGCAAGTACAAAACAATTCATTTCAATAGGATTTCAATATACCGTTACCCTTGAGAGGATTTTTTGACTATACAAAATTAGCTCGGACTCTTTGATTTTTTAAAAAGACATATCTATTTAACTCTCCAAATTTAAAGGAATTTTTTTTTTACATAAATTGCTAAATGCCAAGATTGAACTGAAAGCTCTGATCGATGAATCTTATACACTCCTTTTCTGCAAGAATTTCCGGAAAATTGGGTCATGGAAGGTCAAATATACACCCAGGCATATACATTTAAGTTATAAAACAATGGCCTCAGATAACGAGATATTGATCTGACTGGTTGACTCTTGTCCATCTTCAAAAACACTCCTCATTATATCTAAAACTTTGTATCTTGACAAAATAATAATTCTATTTATAACATTTACTTTTAAAGCAGGTGATATATACTATAGGCTAGCAAAATATAACCAACCGGTACTGTACGTAAATTAAGTTATTTCAGCACACTCTATCATGATCAGAGCACAATGATAAAATAAATTGACACACCCAAAATACTATATACATGTATATATGCATTAATTGTATAATATAAGCTATAAGTGATTATTTACAGAAACACTGATAAGGGCTATCATATTTAACGCCATAGTTAAAGCACCTATGTAGTGCTAAAATAAGACTACAGTTAAAAATATATACATTTAATAGTTTAACCTTCATATACGGTGCACCCAATAAAGGTGGCCTGATCATCAGCTGAACCGTTACATTGGTATGTCAGTGATCAATCTACAATTTATTTTCATGGGTCCTTTTCAACTGTATTGCTAAAAACAATGGGTCCCACAACCTTAAATTTAAGTATTTCCAGAAAGTCCCATCAAAATTCTATGAGTATTGTATAGGACTGGAGATTAATATACTTGTAGATTTATCACTGGTATGAATATTAAATTGGCATGCTTGCAAACTCTCCCTAATTTTAAGGGAGACTCATGTGATTTCATTTTGGGACACCAAAATTGAACATTTCTTTTCTAAACTGTTCCTATATTTTAAGATCTAATATTGAGTTGACATTCTAAAGGATCCCTATAACAGATTAATATACCATCACTCTATATATGTCTCTGAACCCAGTGAGGTATACCTGGTCAACAGAAGTGTTAAATTCTGACCCAACTGTACAGACACATGTGCTATAATCATACACAAAATTAAAGGTAGATTAACTATATATATAACTGTAAGATACAAGATTATTCAATTCAATTTCGAGCACACAAAATCTCCTCAATAGAAATTTAAAAAGGTACATCATGATCATAAGACATAGCAAAATAATGAGCTTTAATATTGTCGGCAAGTTTCTCACTATATTGGTTCAAACCTGGGACCCTCCTAGCTAACTCTAGATGGATACACTACCAATTGATCACGAGCTACCTGGTAACCGACATACGACCCAGCTCCAGTTCCGCTACACCATGTTGAGAATGGAGTCAGGAGATTTAGAACTAGGAGTAACACATTATATGCATAAAAAATGGAAATGTAACGCATTACTGCATAAAAAAGCACCGCTATAATTAATCTTGATCTATTCTCAGACTTAATGATTACAAAACAAGAACTGTGGACACATTAAGAAGCAATTGTGTGAAAAGTGGTCTGCTTTGGACACATGTTTTATCCAGACTGTCAATAAAGAGACTAAAATGCAATCATCTTTTTAAACTTGACAACTGTTGAATTTATAGTTCTACATGTTTTGGAAGAATGAGATAACGATTATAGGATATTTCAGTCCGTCATGAAAGGCGTTTTCAGTCTACATGTAGTTCAACGAACACTAACAGGTGACAACATAAAGCACATCGGATCAGCGAGAAAAGCATGTCACGACTTTCACGGCCGAGTAAACTTTCATTGTCACAATACAATTTAGAAGAAAAATATGGAACTTGTGTCAGTTATTCTAAGAGAAAAATTCATATTTATGTCAACATTAGTATTTATGAGTTACTTTAAAACTGAAAATAAAGTCTGTTTGACAATGATGCCTTTTACTTGTAAACGTAAACAAACTATCAAATTGGCTCTGAGCCAAAAATACAGTGAACGGAAAAAGTGGCGTGATAGACCACACCATAACATGTTCGTCACATGTTCTCAGACTCCGTAGATCCACATGTGAACCATGACTTACCAATACATGTGACAATTCCCCAGAATCTACAGAGCCAGAAGTAGAATTCCCAGAGGCAATATGTGCATTTACCGTCGCGATTTCCCATTACCGTCAAAAATAAAGTTTTACCACATTACATTCGCGCCCAACAACAAACAACATCGTGTTGCGAACGGATCCATTCGTAACCTCTCTAATTGAAAGGATTTTCTTCCGGTGAGCAGTGAAAATATACAAAACTATAATTAAAGACATACGGTTTGTTCGATACCTAGTGACTTGATAAAACCTTTAATAAAGGAAAATACTTAGATAATGGCATTTTCTCAATAAGTTTACAAATATGAAAAAGTGAAGGTCAAGCGCGTGATATGTGCCCGGCTAGCTCAGTCGGTAGAGCACGAGACTCTTAATCTCGGGGTCGTGGGTTCGAGCCCCACGTTGGGCGATTTAATTTTTCATTTTTTTTCTTATGTAGATAGAATTATCTTTGTTGCTATCATTTTATATCGCATATTATAACTAGTATGAAAAATATTAACGATGAGTTCCTTTTTATTAAATTAAAAAAAAAAAAAAAATCGTTGGAAGGGAAGCAACTCTTTCATCCTTAAATTAATCATATTTTCCTTAATATCCATATTTTATCGGTAAATCGATATAATAAGGGAAATAACTCTCTCAACCTTATTGGTTCGATAGAAAAGATGCCTTTGGAGGACTTTTTTTTTTACAAAACCACGATATATCTGCAGTTGTGGTATGTTACCATCAAACTGTAACACAAATTACAAGTAACCATTGTTCGGCCGGAGGGTATTTTACCTCCAATATATAAAAAAACTGAAAGAATTATTAAATCATTAGCTTAGTGGAATTTTCAAACCAACTTTCAGTAATTTCCTTACAACTTTCATGAGCGGATGGTTACGGGTGTCAGTCCTGCTGCGAGCTCTTGGGGACTGGAAACAATCGTCTATATGTCGGTGCGCTTCTAATGTAACTGTTCAAGACATTCAACTGCATTTTCATAAACCTCTGCTTCGGAAACTGCGTCAGTCTTTAGGTCAGACTGGGACCCTAGACAAGCAAAGGGGTGTTCCCTAGGGTTCCATGAATCACCAGAAAACGATATATATAAGGAGAGCTCCCATTAACTGATTGAAACCTCCCTATATCTATAAATGTATGTGATATTTTATAAACAATTAAGACATCCCATACAATCCTATGTTACATATCTCAGTTCATTTGAAGATGTCTTTTATTCATAAATCTATCAATAAAATCTAGATATTTTCAAATGTCAAAAAATCTTAAATTGAATTAAATGTATCTTTAATCAGGGACGTATAATATACTGTCCCTGCTTTAATTCATTGAAAACTTATTCTTTAATTAAAGAGCTTTCCTCTTCATTTAGATATATCTCTAATTCAACTTCAAGTGTATATGATTATATTTAAATTTCATTGATATTATATGTCTTAAATCGGTTACATACATCTACATTTTATTCAGAAAAATATATACTTGAATTTGAAGAGATCGTTAATAGTTTTCGCGGTTATGCCATTGCGAGTTGTCCCCCTTTGGGTTTAATATTTCACATGAACACCCTCTTGTAACAACATGTACATCCATTCTAAAAATACAACGTGTATGGTTATCTGTTGATATGACAGATATTCATTGAATAAACTGATGATTGTTGACTTATGGTTGTCGCAAAAATGACATGATATTGCTATTGTTATAATAGATCATACATGGGGCGGTAAATACAACTTCTTCACTCTTGAGGATAAGTTGAAACCAACAACCCATCCCTAAGTTGAAACCAACAACCCATCCCTAAGTTGAAACCAACAACCCATCCCTAAGTTGAAACCAACAACCCATCCCTA
>JAUMHH010208749.1:0-12900 GCA_032359455.1 Chlamys rubida
TCACGTCAATGATTTATAAGAGGTTATATGTCCTTTGTCAATTTTCTGCTTAAGAGCATTCTTGAAACAAATATATTGTCCTTGTTTACAAGAGATATCATATGTTCAAAGCAAAGTAAATACCATACCACAGCGTCCATACAAATCAAAATGACAAGAAAAAGAACATAAGAACCGGGAAAACATCCAATGAAAGGGAAAAGACTTCAATTAAACATGGATGCATATCCACGTTGTCTGGGCGGATAACGCTGTTTTACCCGTTATAATGTCTCATTTTCTATGCTTTAAATGATTTGGTCGAACACAAAGAAAACATATAGTAATTCATTGAAGCAGATACTGATGGATACCTTATGTTTAGGAGTGTAGATATCCCTGACACCAAATTTACTTTATTGATACAAACGGCACATTTGTCCTGAATATTATGATGCTTTAAACAACCCTTGGAGTAGATAGTCACATGTGATAGGTTGGAAGACTGCTGTGTCACTTCTTAAACAATCAAACGTATGGACCGATTAATTATCAATTCATTGACTTTGTCTTTTAAATACATTAAGGTGCTCTCCTTATTTACAGTCATATTTGCCTTAACAACCAATTAAGTCATCGAAACACCCTCATTACAAACAATTGGTTTCAGCAGCTACTATTAAATTCAAAACATGCTCAGAGTGTCTTTAATAGTTCTTATTCTCCCAACACTGTATTTGAAAGATATCATCATGATTGGGTTGAATAGTAATACCTTTAAGGAGTATTAGTTCTGTGTCCGATATTTTAAGGGAACATAACGTCTCTCATTGTTCGGTATGTTTTATTATTTAATACGATAATGGTGTGTGTTCTGTCATGTATCTTTTCGTAATATCATTGCAAAAGACAAAAGGCAAAGGAACTTTACACGTAGAAAGGCTTTCAGGAAGCACTACGCGATCTTCTGTTGCCTTTATTACTGATCATTTCCTTTGGAATCTGTTTTTAAATAAATATATATTTATACTTTCGTTTTTTGTTTCGCGAAAGTGGCTTATTGACATGTCATTTTGGACTACCATAGGCGTGATATTTCTAATAAAATCTAACTACGTACTTTCGTGTAACTCGTCGATAACACCCGGGATTGTAATGGTGTGTAAACATTTTTAAAATATTTCGATTCCAGGTTGACAACTCGGTGTCATGTATATTTAGATGTCATTGGGGACACCCGAGTCGGTAATGGGTCGTTCATAGTGAACAAATGTGTTTTATAATGCTTGTAAATTAATGTCACCAGTGGTTTATCGCATTAGACATGCAATCCTGGTAAAATACAGTGGTTGTTTTATACTAACGTTGACATTAGGTCACTCAATAAAAACTGAAATCGTCCTTTTTAAGGGACCATATGTACATGTACTAACACTATTTACAGCAGGAATTTGATGTTCCGCTATCACACACGCGTGTTCCAACCGTCAAATCTTATATATGATAAATTTATTTAAATCAATTTTTAAAACAACAAGCTTTGCAATCATTTCCGGCGTGGAATTTATTGAATTATACATAAACAGAATTCCACGTGATTATTTCAATATATTGTGTTCCTAAAAAAAACTTTTATGATTAATTATCTCATTAAATTAAATCAGTCAAATAATAATGATATAAACTTAACTGATATTTAATTGTTTTCCGAGAAATTAATCACTGGCAGAAATGTGACTGTCGTCATAATTACCTGCTTACGAACTTAAACAATTCAGTTTCTATCAGGATTAAAGCTATGTTCATTACATCGTATATCAATCGTGACTGACATTATCATTCTGGCTGTGATAAGATGTATAGTTCTGGGATTTATGTGGGATATCATTTAGAATATGATTAGATCTATTTGTCTGGGTTCGCTAGATAGGCGTCGATGAGAGATATTCTGTGTTTGATAAGACATTATTCTGGATTTGATAAGCATTTTCTAGATTCAATAGAAGATATTATTCGGGGTTTGATAAAAGATATTCTGAGTGTTTAAAAATATATTCTGGATTTGGACAATGTGTTGAGCGGATTAATGATCGCTCTCCTTTCGATTTCCTTGTCATCAATCACATAAAGGCATTTATACGTGGAACTGTCATTGAATTACTCCATATAGCAATGTGTTATTGTTGTGTGGGTTAGGTAGATAAATAAGCAAGTCAATATTTAAAGCAACTTAGATGAAATTTATTAATTTATTTTTCTTTATCTTTTCTATATTGAAATTTTAACTAATGAATCATCTCTTACTTTTGTATGGCAGAGACAAGATAAGGACAACAGTTTTCATATTAGTGACCGATATATTGTAAAATCGTTTATTTAAACTTTGAATCAGAACCATTTTGAATGATGTCAGATTTGATTTTCAACTCTTTCATAGATCATTATAGTGTGTGCATTGGTCCAAGTATCAGTTTCGAATTGGTTTTTCCAACATTTACTTTTCTTATGAACTTTGTTTGTCATATATTTCATATTTTATTTGCTTTTTACTGTGAAAGTAAATAGGAACCACAGTACTAATTTACATAAATTTACACATCGTTAACTTTTGCTAGGTACGTTTGTTACTCTTTTGTTGTGTTAAGTATGGTATATGAAGATCTTGCATCATTTGCATATCCGTTATAACACGGGAAGCATTTATTGCAAACATCAAATGCAGGGGTACGTTGGATAGTTTGTGTTGTGTAAAGATATTGGATATGAGATAGAATGACTAAGGCGTTAACGTTGTGGCAGGGTCTGACTCCCAGTATATTTCATCAATACCAACTCATTCTGTAACTCCATACAAACTCTGAATGTTTAGAACTTCTAAAGTGGAATGGCATTAAGTGGGAACTCATTAAGGAAATATCGTTCATGCTTTAAACCCGGGTGTGTTCTGTACGGACACATCACGGAATCTGGTAACATTGACGGTTATCGAGGTACGGTGAAGCTGTGTATCAGGTACGTAACATAAAAGGCTTTCTCCAGGTAAGCATTATTTACAGGTGTAAATACACATCTATCCCATTAAATATCCATTTAGATATGAAATAATGTGTTTATTCACGAACGTTGTAATAGGAGAGTCGATGAATGTGCTCTAGCCAAAAACGAAAAACTTCATTACCGTTGGAGGGATACATTTACTCTGACGGTATTAATTCCAAAAAAGGTATTGAACTTGAAAGGCATTGTAATGGTTGCCGAGTATATAATTATACAACGTACAATGTATTTACTAATGTAAGGCATCGTAGCTTCCGTCTCCGATAGCTTAAAGTGCATAATAGAAGATTTGTCATGTTTTGTTTTTCTAACTTTTTATTTATACATAGATATTGAATGTTGATCGTTTTTCGGTGATTGTTTTGATTTGGGTAAAGTGCAGCTGGAGAACAATTTTATAAATGTCAGAATGAAAAGAGTTTGCAACCGTGCCGTTAAGCGGACAATGCTTTGAATCAACAACAAATCGTCTCTATACACAGTGTAACAGTGTACATCGTATCAAAGCCTGGTTACTGTGCTGCTTGATAACTTCTCACCTTAACTAAACATTTACTTAGACACAGCAGAAATCTGTATTGACTTTCAGAACCGTATACAAGGAAATCAACCTTTATAATGTTTTTCACGTGCCAGTTAAAGGTCCGTGATTCAACAAACCATATTTATGTCAATATGATAAATCGAGTAATGTAGAGTTGATGAATAGACGTTGTTGGGGTGTAAATTCACGACGGCCTTTCTATCATAAAATAAAAAGTATATTCCCAAGTAATAAAGTCAATAATGGTTTAACGGTCAATCATGATATCGACCTGAATAAGGGATTTCGGTGCGACTCGTAAAGGTATAAAATACATTCAGGACGTAGTTCATAGCGATGAGAATTAATGGTTTATGAAATGTGAGAAGCATATCCTTCTATAGAGCTCAGTTTCTATCATGGCTTTTATATTTATACATTTATTTATTGGTGTTCAACTTACGAGGGAAGTCTATATATATGAACCCTAGGTTTGCCTGATCTAATACAGTGTTAGGGACTGATCAGATATTACATACATCAGTAAAACCAAAGCAATCAAAAGCATTAAGTATTGTATTGATTAGTAAAGCTTCCAATGAGATCAATCTTACACAGTAAAACTATAGAACAAACGTTAAAACAATGTGCATCATTAGTATCAATTCAAATAAAAAATATCTAATCAATAGATATCATGATAAATATCTTCTTCTTTTTCATAGATTACAAGTATTTATTGATTGAATGAATTATTTCTGTCACAACTAAATAATAGTAAATTAGTCTTGAGACTTTTACCCCCTAATAACTAGAAAGTTAAAGTAAAGATTTGAACGTGCAGTAGATTGGTATTTTATTGCAGCTGATTATTGTTGTACATGATTTAATGCAGTTGGTCTATGAGTTAGGATGTATACAGCGGACGCCTGGTCTAGGTATCCTGACACAAAGTTAGAAATGTGTCTCCATGTATGTTTGTGGCACTTGCGGCGTACAGTGTAACATTCGGTAGTGGTTAAATACATAACCTTCGATCACGTCCAACTATATTTGTAAATAAAGAGACAAGTTGTATCATATCCCCAGGTGAGCACAATTATGTAACGTGTGTCTACAGAACGTTTTTGTCAGTAGTACCTAATCAATCGTATGATCACAGGTAAGTGTGCACCGTTACGGTAGTAAATATGCATGTCGTGATTAACCGCTGTGATAATTCTGCCCTACCTATTTACACACCTATAATGGCATTCACCTACAGAGGCACCTGTCTTAGAGACCTGCAACACATAAAACGTAATGCTTTTAGTGGTAGAAAAGTTTTACCGTTTTTTATCGGTATCAGTGTTGTTGAATACAGGGTATATTTAGGGGCAGATGACATGGTATAACTTGTGGTAACACAGTTTGTGAATGTGAATGTTATTAGTTATGTATGAGTTCTTCTTATAAGTTAGAATTCACAGTCTTATTTTGTGCTATACAAGGGGACATAACTGCATGTAAAACCTGACTTTCCTCAAATACACATTCTATTCGAATAAACACTTATTGATGATGTTATCAAACACTTATTCGTGGGTGATCAATGGGTGATCTTAACGTAAGAAAACAAAATGCAAGATGAAATCGTATAATGAGTTACACAAACTATTATATCACAATCCAGTATTCAGCATTTCGTAAGCACATTAAAGGTGTACTTCAGTATGTGTCAATTCTGACACTTGCCGTTATAGTAAAACCTTCACAATGTACCTGGACACGTGTGTATGGTCTCATCTAGAGACATTTCTGTAAAACCTGTTTATCTGATATGTTTATTAACGGGTATTGTATTTGTATATCGTGTGACAATAAGATCTGTGTTGTACATAAACAAAGGTACAGCAGTGTGTGATCCCCTGTAGGTAAAGCTAACCGTTACCTGCACGCTTGATTAGGTGTGTATTTCGTACGTATATGGACAGGTAAGTAGTCAAACTTGGACAATACGTCCATTATCACAAACATCAGTTCTTCACTCAGCCGGGGTGCAATTCTGACCTCATCATATTCACAGACTTGTATTGTCTTTAAGATGACTGTGAGGCCACGAAAGGATTAATCAAGTATTTCTATTTACTAAAGAAGGATTGTTTTGCTAGTCCCTTTTTAAGTTCAACTCTTATCCCGGGATATTTCCGAAAGTTTGGTCAACAAAACCGAAAATCTTACTGTTGATGTAAACTATGATGTACCCCTCTAACCTTCAAACCCTCCCCGGTACTCGCTATAACCAATAGTAGCATGACGAACCGGAAACTTCATAAGAAGTATGGTTGTATATGCATTTTTGTACTTTAAATTTTCTTGTTCGGGTCAGATTCGTGCAATACTTGTACTTTAAATGTCTTAAGGGAGAGGCGAACCAACAGCACGGTGGAACCATGTACTAAGGACAACGCTGTTCACACGTACCTAACAGGTGCGCTTAGGATTACAGGAATAATATGTCTTTTCAAAACACAAGTTAGATGAGTATCTGTTTTACACGTAACATGTCTATGTCTTTAATCTGTATTTACTTATGGTTATTTGATGTATGTTACAATTGTTACGTAACCTCGTTCGTGTTCAGCGCTGAATTAAGTACAATTGTATCAGGTTGACTGTCACGAATCAATTATGCACTGCATAGCTGCTTTAGGTTCGTTTTCCTTTGGTACCAATCCCAAGTAGGTGTATGTCTATACAAACATTACGTACATCCCTAAACATAGTTGACATTATTTTTTTCCGAATCTTTACAGATATTGTCGGAGACATGTGAATCTGAGAGGGACATTTCAACGAAACAAACTGTCATTTTCTGACGACAACATGGCAACTATGGCACTGAGGAAGCTCCGACGGATCCAGTTCGGGCAACTGCTCGACCCAGGTAAGTCTGATTTTAATGTCTGTATACACTTTGACATACATATTGGTCTGAACCATAAACACATACTGATTATACATTTTTGTATTTACATTGTATTTCAACTTAAAATCTATTTCCATGTCATGTTGAGAGTTATAAAACTTTTTTGTAAAGTTTTGCCGATTTAAACAGAAAACTTCTGCACACATCTCATAAATCATCCTTTAGCACAAATTCAAAGATTACATATGTTTTATCTTGTTTCTGCCATTTTTTTCACATTGTCGCCGTCTTGACTTGACCGGCATATGTCTAAATGTCAATATGCAATGTCAATATGCAATTTCACAATGTCATGAATTGCCTTTCCTCCTACTCACAATGTATGCTAGTACACAGATAACACACGAAATATTTTCATTCATTCAAATATTTATTTCCTCCACTATTGAGAAGAATATATCAGTCGGTAAGCATACCTTGTGTAATGATAGATACTCATAAGACTAAACAGTATACTTGCTAAAAGGATAATTTAGGTGCTCAAAATTCAACAAAATGATAAGCTCACCCGTACTTTTCTGAAGAAAAAAAATCTTTAATACATCGATGTAACTTCACATCAAGGCAAACACTGTCACAATCTACACCCGTCAGTGCTGTATGTGTCAGTTTAAAGAATGTTTTTATTGACAAAATTGTATGTGTACAATGACAGGGTGTTATGTGAAATTATTACTATCATAAGTGCTATGTAGATTATTTAATTACAGTGTTTTTTTAACAATGTACGGGCTATCCCGATATTGTGTACATTTTATAATGCCCGTGTGTTTTGTAGAATCTACAATGTATAAGCTATTTAAGTATGACTTCATCTTATATCATTGTAGTTATTTGCGATAATTACAAATGTTTAGTTTTGTGTTAATATTTTCCGACATCGATCCCTTATCTATTAAATATGCACTACGACAAGGAGATGCATGACTCTTTTTGGCTAGAAATGAAAATATGTAAATTACTTGTCTTCCTGTACCATTGTGAACTAGCGTGTTTCTCACAATAAATCTGACGGAAGGGGAATAAATCGTACGTGTAACTTGTAAATCCGAAAGGGAGACAACTTGTGCCACCATGAACTCCAATAAGTCTTATGTGTGACATTTGACAGAATTTAGACAAATATAAGAAGAAACTGCTGTAAATGGTACACATCTATAACTATCTCCAATAACTTCTGTTTTAATCACTTGTCCTATACATGTGATGAGTACATGTTTTAAAGACAACCTGTCACTTACTAATGCTAAATTTACATACTAAATTCAGCAGTGTTTACATACTCGAGTGTATTCATATATACTTCATTCACAGAAAAATTAGGTTTGATTAATAACAATAATATTTAATTTCAAACGCTTTGATCACATAACTACCGTGTGATGCAAAGTATACATAACTGTCATATGTGTGTGTGTATTACCACTGTAATACCACCATTGTGATGTAAGCATAGAGACAACAGGCAAGGCTACATGGTACATTGTACAGGAACGTCGCAATGAAAACAATTTACATGAAGTCAAAATAGTGACGTTGAAAACTCGACGATGTTCAAGGAAATTAGTTTTTGGCAAATATTCACCTGCATTCGTGCTATTGTTATAAAATTATATTGAATTCGTTTCGTTTTCATAAGATTTATTATTATTAATTGAATCTTATTTAAGATTCTGTATAAGTATACAATATTCAAGGATTATCTTCGGAACAATAGAAACACAAACATAACGTGATCAGTTATCTAAATAAATAACGAAAGTTGTTATTGCTGTTGTTGTGTTTGTTGTAAATATCATTAACTGATATACAACTTAGAGTTACCTGATAGTTGTTTTCTAGTACAGAGCACATTGGTCCCGCTCGTTTGATCACTAACAAACAATTAAAGAAATGTAATCTGATAAAAAAAAAGAAGCGAAAACGGAGACGACACCAATCGTCTTAAGTAATTATTTATATTTAACATGTGGCTTAAAGGGATTTCACGGCACCTGATCGTGTTCGATAATTGGAGAATTATGAATATTTTATACCAAAGTGAAAGATAATTTCACGAAGCATTACGCGAGAGGATTGATCTATATATTTGTCAATAAATCTGCGACTTTGTCGACTTGTACTTGTCTTACCACGCCTTTCGCCACGGCCAACGTCGTAGACACGCTCCACATGATGAAGGTAGACACGCGTGACCTGCAATCCACCAGGGAATGATAAGGTGGCATTGGTAATCAATAAACGGTTTTATATCTTTGGCACACACATCAGGTGTGGTGTTTCCCAGTACACTTTCAGCACACCTTCTTATGATGTGTACACGGCACACCTGATTCACTCCTACAGACACTGATATAAGTACCGGGATCTTCTTGATAAACATGATAATTACTGAGAATAATAATTCGATCACGTGTCCATGGTGTTATACCGGACAGGGTTCAATCTACGCTGGTAGACTATGACGTGGTTCCCAACTACTGTAGTAACTCACACGATCTATCATTAATATAGATCTATTCACTGAGTGATAAAATCTTAATAAAAAAAAATTTAACAGCAAGTCTTTTCGGGCCAGTCTGACAGGAGACACCATAATAAATGCACCACGTGATACAGAATATGCTTACCCTTCCGGAGTACCTGGTCTCGTCCAAGTTATTTATTAATCTACTTAGCAGTGCTTCTGTCGCACTAGAAAACTGTGTGTACTTATTATAAACACAATAGTCCGTCGATATACAATAACACATAGCGACCGGCTGGTTGATAAAACTTCAGCTGTAGACAAGCTTGTAAATCGGATCGGTGATATTTTAATACCTACACAGAAAAAGGTTCTAAATTCATATATTAGAAGACAAGCTTGTAAATCGGGTCGGTGATATTTTAATACCTACACAGAAAATGGTTCTAAATTCATATATGCATAGTCATGACTTTACCAATTAACATATGTAATTGAATTTACACAAGTGAAGCATCAACTTTATTATATCTATTATGGGTGTTTCTGTAACGTTAACGCCCAATCACCAAAACTCGATTAGCAAATACCTGGGCCTTGAAGAATTTCTCTCTGTAAATTACCGTTCTACTACACATGAATACGCCATGATAATTTGTTTGTTATATGATATACTATACGCTTTAAAGTCCCACTCGTACACAAATGTCTATTAAAGGTAAAACTACGTACACAATTACGATACGTATTCAATAACTCCACACATCATCGCCGGGGTATGATGGATTGTGAGTTATTACGGGATCGTTTTTAATTTTCCTAAACTTATTGACTATATTCTATTAAACCCCGTGTCTATTATTCCGTGGCTGAGGGAAGCTATCTAATTCAGATTCCCTGTATACTGTGTAAACCCTACGGAGCGGTACACACCCGGTGATAGATAACTGTTTACCTGTAGCTATATAGGTGCCCGCTGTCAGCACGTAACCTGCCATCTCACGCTGTGAATAAACTAGTCTTTAAAACTTAGATAATCCGAAGCTAGATTTACAGTTATTTTACCACTACCAACTCAATTAACACGTTTTATTCTTCAGATCGTTTTCGCCCGATCAGGATTAAGTCCTTCACCTGTTCTGGCACCTGTTGTGATTTAACATAAGCTTGAGATTTAACTGTAGACGTAAAAAGAAAAATCTTATCGATAACCATTAACCATATCTGACTCAGTGTAGACAGTGTGGTATATATATACCCGACTGAGCTGCATATTTCCACCATCTACCCATATCTGTGGATACCGAGGGTTTGGCTAACAGTCAACCCACGTATGTTGGTATCACACCAGTCGTTAGGGGGAGGAGTCTCTATACACTGGAAAACGATAGAGTAAAAAGTCAACGTTATATTACTTGATGAAAAATATGGCTTTACAATCGGTTTTCTCGTTGATCTAAACTGTTAATACACAAAAGTGAGCGCATTCGTCCGGCACAAACACCTTTAATCAATTACATTCAATATTTAATTCCGCGTCGGTTATTACTTCTCCGCGATAGTACAAATTAACCATCAGCTAAGTCGTAAAAGAATAACAATAACGGCTAAAGGCTTACCTGAGACGGCATTAGGGGTGGGCAGGTATACACATGAAGCATGTGTTCCCTATGGGCCTATGCATTCCCACACCTTTCATAATCGCGAGACAACGGTATTAATTAGCTGAAGATTTCGCTGTACGTGTTCACACCAGAGGGCGCAGTTAGGTTACCGACAACGTGGTTTAGCGTCAGTCGTACCAAACTTCATAGAGCGTCGATAGGACTAATGGAGTCAGGAAACGGCGTGTCACTTCACCAGGAAAGTTTGTGTATCTGGCAACATACGTGATTGATTTACGGATTATTGTTTCACATGTACATATGACTCCACAGGAATGATATCCCACCAGTATGTTTGATGGTTGTACTGGTTTCCGATCCAGAAATAGTTTAAGGCTCAGATATATGTTTGTGTAAACAAATTGATGTGTATTTAAGGAATTATACCACCATGATTTACAAGTAGACTCGATAGGGATTTATTTGGGACACGGTTTCAGTCGATTTTGTTTTACCCAGCACTCGACCCCCGATTTAAGCATGACAGAGCGGGGCATAAGGGCGCCTCGTCCCTGGAATACAAGGCTGTATCATAGCAACCTTAGCATCCCTAAGTCGCTTACTCAGTATGACTTTGTCTCCTCTTCCAAGAAGAGTGCCTCAATGGACGCTCTCCATCGGTTAAAAACTACATTTCCCGCACAACGACAACGGCGAGAACGACACCGGAAGGAAGTGATAAAGAAGGATGAAGGGGACCGACTTCCGCTCATTTTACCAAAACTGGAACCGGATATAGATATAGATCTGGATGTGACGGTGAGAGATGCAAGTGCAAAGGTTAATGCAGTGTCCATGTCGGATAAAAGTGAGGACGAGCATATGAGTTACGACGAGGAAACTGCTAACGATGCTGACAGCGAGGCATCGGATGATTATTTTAACTTCGACGATGACACTGCCACTGCTCGATCAAAACTGGAAAAAATAGGGGAGTTCGAAATGGAGCATAACTGGTTGTTACATGAAGATTTACAACGGAAACGTGACGAATTTAACTCACAATCAAAAAAGTTGCGTGTTTCTCTTCCAGAGGAGGATCCGGTGGAAATGATGGAAAACCGGATGGATGAGGTTCGCTCAATGATGAGGCCGAAGGCAGAGTTGGGCCACTTCCTGGATAAAATTGACCCAGAGCAAAGAGAGAAAATCATGGTGAGTAACTCTATTTTTTCGTAGAAGAAGCTTATTTTACAGATATTACTTAGTCAGACATTTTATTGGTCCACTCCTTTATTTTTCCTAGAAGAAGAGGAGCATATATATATATCTTTCATCGGAACCAAACTTTTGGTTTAAACCCGGATGTATAATATCACACAGCTATCTTCAGACCGTATAAAACATTATTTCATGCTGACATCACTTATGATAAATAAACTAAAAGCACTCGTGATCTCTCTATATATATATATATTGAATGGTTAAAGTGCGTCTTTGAATTAGGGAGGCAGGCGTGACTACACGTAGTGTGTCCAGATTTGTATCTCGTAAGTTATCAGCGCGAAGTGCCTCGTTCTGGTTCACTAGGACCAGGATCTCATGTATAATGTATATACTTGAAATCATCAGCACTTTAAAAAATGTAAATGCTTATATCTCAATTATCATGTTTAAATATTTAAAAGGTGTTTTAAAATCTAGCTAACAATTGAATATGTTATACGGTAGGAGCTGGTTACCCCGGTAGGATCTCTACATGGAGTAGTTAAGCTATTTCACGTTTTTAATCATTATATAATTTATGGATTTAGTTATGTACTTATTTTTAACGCTGTTTATATTGAAATGTTATTTTATACACTAAACTACGGCAGACATGTAACCACTAATTTAAGTAATCATTATACATGACACCCTTACGACAGAAAAATACCCCATTATAATACAAAGGACATTGCTTTTAAATAAATTATTTGATTGGTTTGATTAAGTATTCTGTAAACATATGGTATGATACATAACGACCAGATTTTGTTTTCTAATTGGTTCGAGGAGAATTATTTTCACATTATACTGCAAATCCTGTAGACTTTATATGTGTCTCTATATCTCGACACGAGTAACTGTAGCACACTGTATATCAAGGTACTCACATACATTGTATGTATCTCTATATCTCGACACAAGTAACTGTAGTACACTGTATATCAAGGTACTCACAGACATTGTATGTATCTCTATATCTCGACACAAGTAACTGTAGTACACTGTATATCAAGGTACTCACAGACATTGTATG